>JARJDZ010005957.1:0-41511 GCA_030264555.1 Aleochara sp. GC000083
CTTTTCACTAGTTTTCCATGCGACAAAGTTGAAAACTTGCTGCAACGAGAATGAAGACTCGAGCAAAGTGAACGAAGAAAGCACGAACGTTGAAGGCACTGTAATCTGCATATAAAGTGCGCTCAATCTCGTCCAATCTAGCACCCAGAAGAAGATTGTGAAGAGAACGCGCGACTTTGCAGGCAATCTCACACAACCGATCACAAACGCAACTGCGTTGTATCTTCTTTGCCTCTCGCAGATCTGTCATCGTCGTATCTCACAACGTCCACCAGAACGAGACGAACAAATTCATGACTTGACATGATGATGTCCATAATGAAACAAGTCGTCGTTGCATGGACGAACGATTGAAATCGTGGGAGAATTTACACGAATTTGCCTCAATTCACATTTGTTTCCACGCACCGCGAACAAATCCAATGAACGAAAGAAACAAAGAGGAAAACTCTTGCAAACTTACAAAAGTTTCGCATAAATGGAAACTTGAAAGTTTCTCTTTTTGATTGCACCCCGAAAATTTGCATGATTTTGATGATGTATAGCTGTGTAGATATCAAAAACTGGATGGATACATTCTGGAATAATTGTGGGAAATTCAATAGATCAGTGCACCAAACATGTTCGTATGTACGCCCGGAGTAATTCTAAACCTACACCGAACTAAATCCAACAAATCCAACAATGAAATGCCGTATGTCGCTTGTTCGGACCATTCATCCACAACGAGCCGACACACAAAGATCATCCAGAGAAGTCCAGAGTATGCACACACACACAACGATCGAGCTTTTGTATTTGCGCCTCGTATGTCCCCTTAATTCACGACAATTTGGCAATTACCATCGGTCCAAAAGCGTGGGCATGGACCACAGTCCGACATCAACTGTATGTACCAATTTAATGTCCGTAACAGGAGACCTCTCTAAATTCTAAACACAAATCCACTGAGAGAGTCCCGAAATATACAACCATTCTAAAAGTAATGTTTTTGCGAAAAATTTTCAAGTGCTGCCATCTATCGACAAATCTTCAAATCAAATTTCAAATTTAACGTTTTTCCAGAAACAAGTAGTTAGAAACAAATGACTTTATGGACATGGGAGAACATTTGGAAATTTTCAGCCAAACGAGGACATTCATTACGAATCGTAACGGGAAATGGACGAGGACAACAACTGGACGCTGGACATTATTGTGCGTTCGAGTTCACTTAATATAATCGTGGAGCGAAACGTAATGAGAGGGTAAACAACAACCCAACATCAACCCAGCAGCAGCAGCGGCAGCAACAACAACAACAACATGAAGTACCAATGCGGGGGCAGCAACACAAACATGGAAACGTTGAAACAATAGAGACGAGCGCCCATTTGGAATGTGCGTATTGTTGTCTCTTTCGGGCATAAGGGGATGTCAATCCTGTTGGGTATTTCTCTCGCAATTTGGAAGCCTCGATGGCCGGCGTAAACAATAACAACAACAACACCACCTCCAGCCCCCTGGAGGACGACAAGTCGCCACGTGCTGGTCCAGGACAATGGCGCATTTCAATGAGATTACCGCAATGCCCTGGTCGGTTCGGCAACCAAACCAGCATCATCAGCAAACAGATTTGTGACATTCAAACGACTATTATATTCCAATCATATGTTTGCATTGTTTGAGATGCTCTTTGTTGGTTCATATCGTTCAGAATTACAACGGTCAAAAAAATCCATTCAGATTGAATCGATGGATGTTCATTAGGTTGCCTAAAAATAAATCACCCCTTGGATTTAAGATCATTTAAAGAACAAAACTTTTTGAGGAAAAAATGAATGATTAGTTAGGAATCTTCAATAAAAGTTTCAAGAAATTGTATGTAAATGGATGCATGAGTAATTCGCAATTCGCATTCGCCAAAAATGCAATTGCTCACAACTTTCAACGCTTGAATGCCTGATGCTTTCCCATTTGGGAAGAAAAGCGGGATCGCCGTTCTTGCATGTCTCGTCCCGATCGGCCTAATGGCTAATGCCCGTAATGTCATTGCGTTTTGGGTTCTGTTTGGTCAACATGGGTCACGCATCGTTAACGCACATCCTTCCATCAAGGGTGTTTTCTTTCTTTGTGCCAGCATTTGCTTGTCGGTTGCCTACCAATCGCTCATCAATTACACCCACGCTCTCTTGTTGGAGGAAATTTGGAAAATTTCCCAGGGAGATTCAGGATATTCAAGTTTCAATCGAGAATTGAAAAACAGAAAACAAACACATTTTTAATTTTTGACAATTTTCAAAATTTTGGGATACCAGCTGAGTTGATGAGCAAAAGCCTTGCATGATTTTAAAATTTTGAAAAATTCTTTTTGATGATAATAATCACATCTGTAAGAAATTTGATTGAATGCTAGTGATGAAGCTTTGAAAACGCAATTAATAAGCCAATCGATAAAAGCTGTATTTCCAATCAATTAGCTTTTCGGTTTTTGTAGTGCCTACATGTTTATTGATATTGCAAGTCTATTGACGATGTAACACGCAATTGGGTATTAATCACTTATAGCCTATTCCCATATGTGATTAAGGATCGCTTGCTGTCGCCGTTTGCCCAACATCATTTATATCAATTCACGCTAATGCGTTTCACTCGATGGCTGATTACAATATCCATAAAAGAAGAAAAATGTATGCGTATCGTGCAACTATCGAATGAAACATGCTCACTACTAATCAGGATAAAATCACGGCAGGATTGTCCTTTTTTCGCTTTGAAAGTATTGCAAAAACTAAATATGAGAGTGAAATGTTATGAAGAAAAAACGAAAATTAATTTGCACATTTTAAACTTAAAAATAGTAATTTTCTTATTTTTTTGAATACTTACTGTTTCTACCTTATTTTCTTATTCAATCGTTAGAAAAATGCTAAAATATTTGAAAATTGTATAGATTAAAAAATCTCTAGCCTAGAGATTTTTGTAAAAATTGGAGAATTTTTTGTTGAAATTGAAGAGATTCAATTGTAAATAAGAAAAATAAATTTGGCTGGAGAAAATTGCATTTTTCCGGCAGTAAAACCCACTTGAAGAGTGTGGATCTCTAAATTCCCCCCATTTTTGCCAGCTCCATGAGCCACCATTTTCCAGCTCTAGGAAAATGCGAGCCGATGCAAGAAAACTCTCCAGTCGAAGGCACGAAAACGACGACGAAAAAAAAAAACGAGCGACACGAAGAAGTCCGCAGGCGAGGCAGTAAATTTTCCTCAAGATTTTCGCAGCAGCGAAAACGTCCCTTGTCTTTTTTCCTTCCATTTTCCTCCATTCCTCTACTTATTCCACCGGAATCCTCTTTTTGTCATGATGCAACGTAATTTTTGCAGCTGTCCTCCTCCTCGTCCTTCTCCTCCAACTCCTCCACAGTTTGGGCCATCACTTCTTCTACTTCTTTTCTTTTTTTTTTGGTCGCGCCGCCGCATGATTCGAGCGTGTCGACCGTTTCGGCCCCTCGATGGCGCTTACCGCCGACGCTCGTCCTTTTTGCTCCTTTCGCTTGCCGCCTCCGCGTCGCATTATACATAAGCGATGCGTTTGTGTTTGCGCACGAACAAAGTTTCGCCCTTCTTGCCGCCTCCTCCTCCCACACCCTCCATGTGTGTGGGTGTGTGTTTTTGCGGTTGGCCCTCTATGTATTTGTGTATGCGGCAATGGTGGTGGTGGTGGTGGTGGCAGCACTGGCGAAATATGTACGCGACGACGACGGCGGCGGTGGCGGCGGCGGTGGTGGCGAAGTGGAGAAAAGCGGGGGCGCTGCGCGGCTTTTAGGAGCGGCGTCGGGAGTTGACGCGACGCCAGGCGCCTGCCAGCGACGCCCCCCATCCACGGGAGCGGCGCCGCTCGATCTCGCCCGGGCCGACGTAATGCGACGAACGGCCGGGACTCTCCAACCACACACACACACACACACATAGACATTCAGCCACCCCCGGCCGCCTCCGATAACACCACACACACACACCTAGCGAGTAAATCCGGAGCGGCGGTAATATATCTCCTGCCACCACCACCACCACCACTAGCACCACCTCCAGCACCAGAGTGCGCTGGTGCCAGGCGCGCAGGGTTGCAGCAGGAACGAAAGGAGAAGGGGCGAGCGCCATCGGGAGCCAACCGCCACCCAACAAACGCACACTCAAACACATCCCTTTTCCGGTGCTGGTTCCGGTTCGCTTTTGGCGTCTTTTGCCGCCCGCGAAACGCGCCAAGAAGATCGGAAATTTGCGCCTGAAGAAATGCGAATCGCCTTCACTTTTGCCACCCCCCGAGTACCAACACCACCACTCTCAAAGAGTGGAAGATGAACAAACTTGAAACTCGTAGGAAAAGTTGCAAAAATTCAGATTTTAAGTCTTCAAAGATTAGAATGATACTTTTTTCTCAATATGATTGCGTTGATCCAACATCAGCGCCATCTCCACTTGTCAACGACGCGTCACCGGAAATAAGCACCAAGTGACGTCAGCGTCAACTGACATAAAACTTCCAACATGGAAGTGGAAGAAAAACTAACTATGGCGAACGACGGAATATTTATATGATACGCATCATTGTCCTTTGTTATTCCTACTCCATGAGCGCCCTCTTTCTTCAAGTGTATGTATGGTGGGTTGCTGTATACACTGACTACGATTAGCCCCGACATTCACCCTTTTCTGCACTTGCCTGCAGGACGGAAATGGCACCATATATCCACCATGGCGGCGACGACTTCTTCGGAGGCGGCCATCAGCACCGCCGACAGCGCCGCCATGCCACTAAACGTACAGCCCTTGCGCGCTCGTAAAACGCGACGATAAACTACCGCATAAAACTAACAAACAACGAATGGCCCGCAAGTTTCGTACAGAGTGTATCAACAAACTACACAGATCATCGAAAAAAATTCAAAAAATCAAAATTTTGAAGGATAGAAGAGTGGTGTAAACTTGGTTGTATAACTTTCCCACCAAGTACATCTTGGAACTTCAATTCTTTGACGGTAAATACTTGGTGATAACCATCGGGGGCCATATTTGGCGGCGTTTAAGAAGTATGGATTGTCGGTGCCCGAGGCTGCGATTGTGATTGTGGCGGTTGCGGCCGTCTTCGTTGGTCTTCGCCGTCTTTTTGAAATACGATGCGCGCCGCATTCAAAAACCAGCATGCTCGATGAAACGTCCGATGATGAATGGGTCGGCATTCACGAATATCACAAACGGCCGCCGACTTCCTCAAGAATTACTTCAATTTTCAACTGGATTAATTCACATGACGCGCTTGATGTGAAGAAAAGTGATTTCCAAAAGTATAGTGGGTTGTCTATACATGAAATTCAATAAAATTCAAATCTAATTCCAATCAATGCACATAGAATTTAAGAATAGATGTTATTGATAATCTTTGGTTGCCTAACTTTCAATAATTCATACTTTTTACTTTCTGTTTTCAAAACCAACGTAATTTGGGTAGCCTACTCTACAAATTCACAAAACATTGAAAACGTAATTGAAACACAAACTCACAACTCTAAGAAGCGAATCGTCTTCAGTGCCGGCATTTTGACATTCGACATCGGTCAACATTGCTGCAGCTAACAAAATTAGCCGCCATTAACGTCTCCACCAGCGTCAACAAAAGGCTTGAATGCAACCAACTCCACAAGCGAGCGCTGCCTGCAGCGACGCAATTCCGAAACGTCACACAGACTTGTCTCTTCGACAAATGCAATTTTGGTTGCCTATACAACAATGAAGATGGATGCCTGTTTGTGCGTGGGTGTGTGCTACAGATTGGATGGCTAACTGAATTGACTTGATTTGTCCACTCGGACTCGGACCCCCATCCAGTTAGTTGGTGGACATTGCTGAAGAGCCTCATTAGTTGAAACAATAGACGTCACATCCTCCATCCCCCCACCACACTTGGGTGTATGTATTGGTTCATTTCGAGAATTACGGAATTAGATGTCAACTCACAGTGGGCATACAATGTCTTCAAAATAAGCCAGAATTTGTTGAGTTAAATTGATTCTGGAGGGTGAAATTTTTGACATTTCTGATTTGAAATCAGTAGAAACAAGTTTAACAAGAGTGGGTTTTTTTGAAATTTTTTGGGGGGTTTTGTATGAGATGTTGGAAAATGTGATCACTCTGAAGTCGCATTCGATTGGAGATCGGGTTGAATGGAGGAATTCTGGGATAATCCGATAGCATTTAGATGGATTGTGTGCAAACACATGGATTGGAAGGACTGAGGTCAATTTGCAATTCCAAAGCTGATTTGCTTCTTGACCATAAACTCCACAAACTGTAAACAATATTTCAAGATAACATCAAATGTTAATCAAATAAACGTGCAATTATTTCGGCTATTTGCAAATTTGCGAATTGATGGATGTAATTTGAAATATTGGAAATTTCAAGAACATATGAAAACTTCTTCTTCTGAAAATTATTCCCATTTCAGAATTCCAGATATTTGAAAATTATCTTGCAAATATGAGACAGTTAACATTTTCAAAAAATTTCATTTTCAAAATTTAAAAGAAACGATTGGTTGAGAAAAAAAATTGAAAATCTCCGGAAAAATCAACTCCAAACAAAGAAATACTTCTTGATGTTCGTCCAGGTAACCAGAAAATAAAGACGCCTTCTGGGACATTAGAAGACAGCGAAGAAAATGTGATAAAACGAACGAATCCATGCGGCCAAAACGTGAAGGGATGCTGAATGGAATGCGAAAAATTCAATAAATACAAGCCACATTCCCAAAGAATAATATTGCTTGGGACGTCGCCGCCTCCGACGCCACCACCGCCGCCGAAGGATTCCTTCAACAATGTCCCACGTTTCTTGCTTGCGCATTCACATCCTTACTGTCATTGTCATTGGATTCCTTTTTCATTTTCATTTTCATTTTTCTTATTCTACGATTCCTTTTTTTGTCATTTTATTTCCCTCATCATTCTCTCTTTTCTGATGGTATTTTCCTCAATGGTGGCCCATTTGCAGCCTCCACCTCGAAATGTGCGATTCAATTTGTCCGAAATTGCGATACGATTTTTTTCATTCAAAACGACATCAAAATCAGCCTTTATAGAAAACGAGGAAAACCGAAATTGTGAATTACATCTGAATAATTACATTTCTTCAGATCACTTTTTTATGTTCAATATATCTTTAAATATTCAAAGATTCTAAAATATTTTGAAAATTTTTTGAAGTTGTGAAATTTCTACTTCTTTTTTCTTTCAGGAAATATTTGAAAAATCTACTGATATCTTTTCAATCTAGTCCACAAATGTGAGTATCTATAGGTAAACTAATTTATTGATTGGAAATCTCTTCAATGATTGTTTGATCTGTACTTCATGCTTCATGCTGCGTGCATCCGGAGCGCCCTCTCGTCAGTTCATTGTCGTGTTTGCGTGGCTTAACGAAGAAGCGTCGTAATTGATAATTGCATTGAAAAAGCCGAAGAGCCGATAACTTAATTTGCTTGATGATGTTGATGTTACTGCTGGGAGAGCTGTTTCTGCATTACTTATTACCACTGGTACCATTGGCTTGGTGGTTTTGCCACACCACTCTTTGTGTACCTCTGATGCGATTGCGACGGTGGTGGCGGTAGCGAAGAGGAGGAGGAAGAGTTTGAGGTGGTTGTTGTTGGACGAGCAACGAGATGCGTTCTTTGATGCGTTACACCATGCGATGCTTGTTGCAGCAAAACAACTTCATTGACTCAATTTCATTTCATTTCAGTTGCTTCCATCGCAATTTCCACCCTTTGGTCACAAATATTTGAAGTTAACTTCAAATCTACCAAGAAAAAATCTCAACCCAACCAAATCCCAAAAAGATAAAAATTGAAAAGTTTAAAGACTTCTTGTTGTTGAATGATCAAATATTTTTGGCAGGACTTTATCGAAAAAGTGAGTGTGTGAAGAGATCGAAGGGGGTGGTTTTGGCGATCGAGATCTGGATCGGGATGCATGATCCACAACCCATGGATCCGAGATTGCATTATCGCAATTCTAAATACCCGAGGATTGAATGCAAGCGATCCTCAACACAACACAAACAACTCGTGCAGAAATCGACACAGATGAGAGTCGCGGGGGTGGATGTGAGACGAAGGGCAAACATATAAATTACTAATTCTTTAAGCGCGGGGAATCAGTGTGCGTACCAGCGCCCCATCCTTCCTTCCATGGTTGATTTCGCCTCGCTTCTTTGCTGGGACCATCCACGTCTGCAATCGACGCAAAAATGCATGCTGACTTGGTGGATGCGCGCGATGGATGAATAGGGTAAATACCACCAGCTATGGCAACCCAGAACCCAGAACGTAACCAACCGCGATTCCTCCTCGTACATAATGAAAACCTATTGATTTTGCTCATCACATTTTTATAGCTGTGCGATTACAATTGCCAGCATGACATCCATGAAAAATGTAAAAAACCTGAACATTATAGATGTGAACACTGAATTCTATTTTAAGTATGAGTATATTGTTAGTTCTGTAGTGGAAAAAGACGTGGGCAGAAAATGTTTGCAAAATGGTATGCAAAATATGTTTCTTTGAAAATAACAACCATTTTCCAAAGTTTAATTACTGAATTTCAGGAATAGGAATCACTTTTTTGCAATTATTTACTGGAAAATTGATAACATGATTTGTCATGGCCTAAAAATATTGTTTAAATTATTCAAATCGATCCTTTAGTTCCAGAGATACCCATTTTTGCAAATTCGAAGAAGTTTAAGAAAATCTATCAAAGTTGAGATAATTAATTTTATGATATTTGTATATATGTAAGTGGACTACTTTTTTCGAAGTTAATTAATTTTTCAAAGTTGGAATAAAGGATAAATTTGCAATTTTCTTGTTTTGCACAGTAAAACACAAAATTTAAGTACTTGAATTCTAGAAAATTTGGAAACATATGGTTCCAATAAGTTCAATATGCAAAAACATATTTGCAAATCAAATTCTTTTATTTTCCAAATGAAATCAGCTTCCAATGAAACGCATAAGAAAACAGAACAAATTCGATTGAATAAATGCAAAATTTGAATGATTTTTTTAGAAATTGGAACGCTTTCGTTTCTCCCAAAATCTAAATCGGACAATGGTCAGAAAATCCACCCCAATTCCACATTTTTTACAGATTTTGAATCCTCACCAACAAAAAGAAAATATGAATTTCATATGAGCAAAGAGTAACAATAACAACCCTCATCCATTTCCTCCATTTTTCCACTTTTTCCAAACGGAAAACCTCTCGACTTCTTCACCACAACACACGCTCGTAATTCCATCATACATATTTATGCATCACCCTCATACAAAAACGTAAACGAAAAAAAAAGGAAACCGGAAGCACGAAAAACGTAAAACAACATAAATAAAGCGAGAGTTTGTTGACACTGAGAGGTGTTTTTCCAGGCGTGTTTCCCAAGCGTCGAGTAAACAACACCACATGAAGAAGTCCGTCCAGTGTCCGATGGCGTCCATTCCCGAAGAAGACTTTTGACATGGAAAAGAAAGGAAGCGCGTTGATTGCACATGTCCAAGAGTGTGTACCTACTTCCGGTGGGCAATTTGAGTGATAGCCACCCTTCACATCGCCACCACCGGTTTGCTAAACCCTCGAGTGAAAGAAAGGGTTGAAGGGTAACTGACCCTTGGATCAAGCCTATGTCCAAGCCGCATGCAGATAAGGATAACGCCCAACGTGGCGTCCCACACACCCCTTGAGCGATATCAATGGTCAGTCAAGCACTTCCATGATAGAAAGAAGTGGAGAAAGTTTTCCAGGACGTGATGATTACACGTTAAATTTTAAAAGGGTTAGAAGTTTCCTCAGTTTTTTCTTGAATGGGGTTTTGAAAATTCAAAAAATAGTGGAATAACGTATACTATTTGCAATAATTTCTGGCTTGGTAGTTTGAGTGTGTTCAAAGTGTGGACTAAGAAGGAAAAAAACCACAAACCACAACTTCCTATCGAGTAATAAGAACAAGTGCGTGTTTCACGTACTTGCACTCATGACTAAAACAGCCCTTGTTATTAATAAATAACTAATAAATTGATGACTATTAAAGTGTGTAAGAAGTGAAACGCAACGTTCATTGGACACGGCGTGTAACCGCACACTATTTTATATAATTACGTCAAATTTTGACAACAAAGGAACAAAATGAATATTGCTGTTAGAATTTTTACTAACACATTGATATAACTTCAAATTTCTGTTTTTAAGCAAAATTTCATTTAAATATGAATGGAATATTGTAACTATTAATAATTTCAATTAATTTTGAATATAATATGAAAATATTAATTATTCTATTTTCATAATAATTGTATTAGCCTTTGTTTTACTAGGAAAAATCAATTATACAAAATTTCAGTGATTTTTGAATAAGAAATTCCCTACAAATGTAGTTGAAATTTAGTAACGGAGCATTACTTGACAATTTTCTCAGTTATTTTGTTTTCAGTTGTTACGGAATCAAATCTATCATTATCAACATTTGTCATTACATGTGTCTGCTTCATTGTTGGTTGAATTCCGTTCCGGCGGGATAATTCACGCACTCGTGGACATTTGTCCGTCATTTTGTTCTCGCTGGCTGCGTGTTTATTGTACGCCTCCGCCGCGAACATGCATGCGATGCCATTATGACTTAAGTCACATCGAACGTCACAAAGCTGACTTAACGACTAAGTAAACGCATGTTATTAGCGTAACGAACACGAACGCGGAACGCACGCAATTGATTAAAATATATGTACGTATAGGCTAAGCAAAACTTTCAACTCACCCAACTTTTCCGCCTTCAACTATGGTATGATTTCCTCATGAGGAAGTGGAAATTTCTGCAACAAGAAAATGAGAGCAACTTTAAAATCAAGAAATCTTTGAGAAACTACAAGTTGGATGACTTAAATACTATGATGTATCGTTGTCATGGTGATTGGCTTAAGTCCTTAGCAACCAGCAAACATGCTGACAAAATGGAAACAAATGATTGCGACACGGTTGTCAACGGTAACAATAATGAAATGGCGTCACAGATTGCAGGTCGGTAGAAATGTGAACCTGAGAAAATTCGCCTCCTACGAACGAACAACGATGGCTATAAACATTGTAATAATCGTAATGGTAACGCATGGTAACCAGTAGCAACGAAAAATATAAGTGCGCAGATATGTGAAAAGAGTGCCAGCATATTATTGCCTGGCAAAATGCACCAACTCGAACTAAATGCCATGCAGAAGCGGAAATGAGGTAATGACTAGTTTGCGTTATACGTTTTCCCATATAGGTGTATGATGTTTGTGTATGTGTGTATGTATTTGCGTTATTTTTCTCCGCATTTATTTGCGTTTTCGTTGTTTTTCATCACGACGTCCAACGACAAGTCAGCCAACCACAACTTGGAAATGAAGAAAAACAAAAGGAAATAATAAAATTGTACGATAATGCAGGAAAAAAGCGTTAGACTTATTTGTATTTAGCACTTGATTATCAACGAGTTTTTCTTCATTTAGATTCCTGTAATATATAATTACATTTAATTTATCTGATTCTCTTGATTACATAATTTACATGGTAAAATTTACAGTTTCTGTTGTATGAGAAAAATGAAATATTTAGAAAACTAGCAGGAAAAGTTAATGTCTGAAAAATTATAGATTATAGTAAACAATTTCTATAAGTATAGTATTAATTGGTGAAACCTAAATAATGATATCTTTAAAATATAAGAAATAAATGAAAATAATTCATTTCAAAGCACGAAAAAAGATCTTCAACTTTAAAGTGCAAATTCCAGATTTCTTAACAAATAAGAAAATATTACTAAAATAGGAAAGTTGACAGATGGAAAAATTCAATGCTAATAAAGTATTCAAGGATAATTCAGGAAAAAAACTAACACAGGATGAAATTTCAAGAAAATAATGAAATAAGAACAAAACTTGAAGGATAATTTAAAGTCGGAAAAATTTTTAGATTGCAATAAACAATTGGGATAAATGATATGTCAATTTTAAGATAAGTTAATTAGCTACCCACTAGTAAAAACTAAAAAATGATATCTTTAATCACACTTAAAATATACGAAATAAATGAAAATAATTAATTTCAAAGGACGAAAAAAGATCTTCAACTTTATTGATGCAAATTCCAAATTTCCCTACAAATAAGAAGAATAGAAAAGTTGATAGTTGGAAAAATTCAATGCTACTAAAATATTCATGGATATTTCAGAAGGATAAAAGCAACATTCGAAGAAAAAAAGGGAATTTTCAAGAAAACTGAAGAAACAGTAGCAAAAGTAGATGAAAACTTTAAGATCATGAAAATTGTTGATTACAATAAACAATTGGGACATAGCAAATTTTAATTTTAAACTGGTAAAAAACAAATAATGGATCATAAAGGATCTTCAATTTGAAAAGTACAAAATTCAAATTGAAAAAATTATCCTTTGTGCAATAGAGACAAAAGTCTACAATAAACTACTGGAATAGAAACATTCACAGTTGGAAAGTTTCTAACCTCCTAAAATATTCAAGGATAATTCAGGAGGAAAAAAGCATCGAGCGAAGAAGTAAGGGGCGCAAAGTGTTTGACAGAAGCTGGAAATCGATTAGATAACCCTAGGAAACCTGCTATTAGCTAGATTATATACCAGGATCAGTGGGAAACACGCAGGCTAGACTCGTTTCTAACATCGAATATTCCCAACCACGCACACACACACACACACACACACACCCACAAACATTCAGGACTTCATTGAATAACCATTAGGATATACGAGGATCATGTGGATTATGTGGACGTGAAACGGGCAACAGTTGCAGGTGAAAGGCATCGAGGTCGGTCAAGCAGGGCAGCAGGAGCAAACGGCAGGCGATCCTCCATCATCCTCCACCCACAACACCCCCACAACTCCTGCAACTCCCACTTGACAACCACGCATCCAGACTTGCACGTGTTCCATTCCCATTTCTTGTTTACATCGAAATCAAGATAAATCGAATAAAGATCATGTCAGTCGGGATTTGTTGTTGATTAGAGATATAAGATAATAAAATGATACAAAAAGTAACGAAAAGTTTTGTTGAAGAAATTTAAGGATAAATTTTCAAAGTGATATTTTCAAGTGACTTCCTGAATTTTGAATTATAAATCAGTCCCCTAATTCGAAGAATCTTCAAATACAGAGTGTGCCAAACCAAACAAAAAACTTTTAGGAGAGAGATCAAAGAATCTGAAGAAATTTTTGTTGCTTGAATGTTTTCCCAAGAGTCCACTTTTTTGTCAACTCAGAGTGCCTTGAATTTCTCTTCTTCGTTTTGACTCCCTATTTGACATCCAATTCAAAGTAAAGCACGCGATCGTCGATGTCTTTTTGCATTGGGACATTTATTGTCCTTAACACCATCGCGCAGATGGAAATGTGTGCGTGGGTGAAAATGTGTTTTGTTTACGAGCCAAATAAGTAGCAAACATTAACTTGTAACTGCTGCTAAACTAAAAGACGTCCAAGGAGGAGAAATAAATAGAGTCGGCCGAAAGGAAAGGAAATGCATAAATAAACGATGAAACGCTCACTCACATTCGCCCATCGAAAATGCGCTCGTGCATACATTTGCACGAATTGTCGTTCCGATTTGTGGAAAAACCTTCTGGGCATGGAAATGAAGAGTCCCAGTTCGAGAAGCCATCATGCGAAGATAATGGTTAATAATAAATTATCGTGTTGCACCATGAATTAGTCATTTTGTTTGTCGTTCGTATTTGCGTTCGAATGACTTGTAAAGATTAATATTTCATCGAGTTTTCCGGATAATTTATATGGGAAATTGTTGTCATGTTCGATGAGTTCCACATTGTGCTCAAATTTCAAATCAATCTTGAAAGTTCTACCAGGTAAAACGACTTTAATTAATGAATAAAATTAACTGATTTGTAGTTATTAAAATTTTGAAATTATCCTTCAAATTTTATACTGAAATTTACTAATTAAATTTACATCAGTTAAATGTCTTGAGGAAAATTTTGCAAATACAAATTTCATATACAAATCTCATGGGATTTGTTTGCAAAATCCAACAAGAACAAAGAATGAAATACAATTATCGGCTCGTTTATTTTTTAATTACTAATTACAATATGAAAATGGTCTCAAATTTGTAAATGAAGCATAAAAACAACATAAAAAAGCAATAAAATTGCAATTTTATAGCTTCAATTGCTTTAAAACACAAAATACCTCACATTTTTGTTCTCTAGAAACAACCACCCATAAAAAAGCAATTAAGGAAAAATTTCAAAAATTATGAATTTATGAAAATATCAAAAATCAATTAAAATAATTTCCAGCTTGTATTACATCCTCAGTAATAATTCACTTAAAATTACGAGTACGATCATAAAATATCCGAAGCATCAACGAACGATGTCTTGTTAATTATAAAAGGATTAACCGAAAATTAAGTCGAAGTCGAAAAAGGTGAGTAATACAAAACCCATGGGGGACTGATTCTTCGGCATCGTCTTCATCGACATCTCAAGAACCATAAATGGTACCACACACATATCATCCGCGAGAGCGCGCGCGAGCCACGCCTTCGGCCAAAGAGACCTCCACTCAGTCAGTCTTCATCCTAATAGTTTTATTGCCTTCACAACTTCTTCGAGTCCGAGCTCATCGAGATCACCTTCAACTCATTCTCCGACGTTCGGATTATTTGGCCTTATTTGCCGCGGTCTGACGCGACGATCGACTTTTGTCATCGGACGTCGTCGTCGTCGTCGTCGTCGTCGATTGGTGTTGCGTTCGACGCTAGAGTCCGCTGGCGGGCGCGAGTGGTGGGTGCGCGTGCGCGAGCGACTTTGCGCCGCGCCGGAGGCAAAGGCGCGCGTGTGTGTGGCGGCGCGGTCACCATCGCAGAAGCGCCACGCACCAATCGGCGTCAGCGCGCTTAAGTCGCAAATGCGCGCACCTCCGAAGGCGCTGCCGCCGCCTTCCAACGCGACGCGCGGGTCGTCGCGTTCGCGCCGCTCAGCCAACCTGCGCGGCCTCTTCAGCGGGGGGCATGCAGCCAAAGAGTTGGTGTGCCTTCTTCTTCTTCTTCTTCTTGTTCTAGGCTGGGGAACGCGCTTTGAGTCGCTGATGCGCGTCTGCATCATGGGAGGCCCACGAGTCACGATGCGCGCCGACACGAAAAAAAAAAAGAATTAATCCCAAGCGGCGAACGTAAAATTATTCATTGAATAAACCCTTCCAGTTTGTACCAACGGCTTTTTCTTGTTTGCTTATTTTTTGGGAGATTTGAAAAGTAACTGATTTTTTGGCCTTTGAAGCATATTTCTCAGAGATTTTTTGCATTATGATCAATTGTTTTTTATCAGATAAATATCAAGTTAATTTATGATAAAATTTTTGTAGAAACTTCTCGAAGCTTCCTGACTTAAGTCAGTAATTTAAAATGTTTGATATTTTCTAAAGAAAATTAAGTTTTCAGGCAGTTAATTTGTAATAATATTTCCTTATATAAGGAAATATTATATATATTTTCTGTATATTTTCTCTTAAGTTATTACTTAGGATACCTTAGGTTGTAATTGTAGTATGCTAATTTGAAGATAATTAAAGAAAAATCGCATAAAACACGAAAAAACAATAAACCGAGTGCATAATCGTTTAAAAAATTCAATCTTCATAATTTATCAAAGAAGTCGACGATGGAAGCCGACTTAGAGCGCGCTCTTAGCTCTCAAACAAGTTTTATTGTTTTTATATTCGCATCCTCGGCTTCTTTCAGACCCGTTAAAAGTTAAGCTGAAAATTTATGACAAAACTTGGACTCTTTCATCCCATACTACCTCACTATACAAGCATACATATTGGCTACCAATCATACTCCAACTTATTAGCATTAGTTGTTGTTGGTTTGCCTTTTTTAAGTTATACGGTAGGAGTAACAAGTCGTATAACTCGCGTAATCGCTGAATGAATGCGAAAAGCGATGATCGGAGTTTGAAGTTTTCTCTCTATAGATATTTATGTATACATAGGTATACTGCAGTGAAGGACAATAAAACTACATATTATACGCACTATACACTAATACTACCTCCAATCTGTCTACCTATAGGAATTTTTGTATGGATGTGTTGTGTGTTGGTATTGAATTTTTTTTGTTTTATGTTTGCATAAGTAGAGTATTTAGTGCTGAGTGCGTTGAGCGAGTGAGTGAGTGAGTAGTGCGCGAAGGGAAAACGAAAACGAGACGTTTAGGGCACGCCTCTGGAGCGATTAAATGTGCATGCGAATGAGTGAACAATGCGGCAAACCTATAATTAGTGAACATTTATTAGGCTCATTTGGTGGCGACCGAACTTGTTCTTCGCAACTTATCTTTGGCTAGTTATAAGTGCGTTAGTACACAAGCGTTCGAGTGGTGTGTACACTCATTACTAGAGTTTATTTTTACCATGATAAGGTGAGTTGAGTACTCAAAGAAAGGAATAATTGTTGTAATTATTTTACCACTTAATTAATTATACATATTTCTAAAATTGCAATTTCTACAAATTATATTTCTGGCTAAAAATTTTTCTGATTAAAGATCTGATTATATTTTGTAAAATAATTGATTTGGTATAAAAACCTCACGAAATTACTGACTTAAGTCACTTTTTCTTGAGGATATCTTCATCAATATTTGTCAAAACTTCATTATGAAATTTGGTAAGGTCGAAAATTTCCTAAAATCCGACCTAAAAAATCAATAACTGATTGAATTTTAAATATTTCTTATGTGAATTTCAATTCAATAAATTATTAAATTGCAAAACAAAAAGCAATTAATAAAATGACATCTAAACAAATTAGTTATCTTTCAATGGTGACATCTTCATTATTACAAATCAAAATCTTCATAATCCTTGAAGTTAACCCAAAATCCTCATCCAACAACTGACTTAAGTAACGATTGCAATACTTTAACAACAAATTAATTAATTTTTGATGCACTTCGTGACTTAAGTCACCTTTTCATTGACATATATCTTATTTTCAGGTGATATTTAAATATATTTTCGCATCATTAGTTTATTATGTTAATTTAAAAAACCTAAATTTACATGTCTAACACTAATTTACGTAATATTTACTAATTCACTAATTAATGATCCACTGCATACTAAACTGACGACAACTTTAAACACATTACAAGCTTAAATCATTGCTTCACTACTCCATTTAAGTCACTTAAATCGCCTAAGCACTTAAATCACATTCAGACGACCATTAGAAAAAACCAAAATTGACTCAATGCTGACACTTTAGCCTTATGCCATGCAGCAATTTATAAAGACATTAGCCAAGTTTTCATCCATCTAAGCTTTCAATGAAGTGTGCGACCAGTTTTCTCCTTAAGTAAGAGGAGTTAATACACTCATTAAGACGCGCTTTCTAACACATTTCCAACAAAATGCGCCATTGTCCGTTCACGTTCAGGTTTTCTCTCTGGATAGATCGAGAATTGCCCATAATGCATCAACACTCTGGTGTGCAGCATTTAATTTTCTCTCAATACGCGCGACTATTACTTAAGTATATTAGGAGTTGTTGGTAAAAACGCATTGAACCAAGTAGGTACAGTTAGAAGCGCGCCAGATGGACGCAGAAAAGGATGCGAAAATTTCCCAAGCCGCGATGGCAAAAACTAACGGTGATGCCCGACTTAAGACTTAAGTCGCTTCGACGTGTCAATGCGAGGCGTTCGAATTAACAGCACTTATAATGGCGCGATGCGTGCACCGTATATGAAGTCATTGATTGAGTGGCAAGGTGAATTCCGTAGATCGATCCGCATCATTCGCGGTTATGGCTCGCTAAATATAGGCATTTAGCGTCAAGTGTGACTTAAGCCGCATTGATCGATTACGGCGTTCGGTCGTAATGAAGCGCATAAATAAATTAGATTGCTTTTGGTCGATGGCACACGAGAGGAATCTAAGAAGCGGAGAATAATTTACACTGTGAATGATGTGACTTAAGTCATAATTATTCATTTATTTTTGGTGCGTGCATGCGAATCGCAAAAAGTGTGATTGGTTCTGATCATCAACAAATCTCATCAAGAAAATTCTTCTTGTAAAAATGTAATTGTAAAAATGAAAAAGTGATTTTTAATTACTAGACAACCAGATAAACACCCCTATGTGACGTGTTGCCTAGAACACATTCGTGCCATATGCAACCAGTAATTATAATGAAATTAATTTAAGAAATTTTTATCTATCAGCTGTTTTTTTTTTCTTGCCCATTTGTAATTTTTCATTTTTCTAATAATTGCATAGCTTTCACTGACTTTGACAAGTGTCATTAAATAACAATCATTATCGAGTTGGAGCGCAGTGAAGCGAGGACCAACACACTAAATGTATCTGTCATCAGTCATCGAAACTTGGGCGGGTTTTATGAGTTTCTTCCTAATAAAAATTAGATAATTGTGGCTTCCATATTTGTTTTTCTACGATTCTACGTTTTTTGTTTTCACTTTTGAGGTTAAGCTAGTAGGGCAATTTAATAGATATGAGCCACATGTCATTGAAGACTAAATACAGAGGCGAATTTGTTTTCAATGGGGGGTTGAAGTAGGTAGAAGTTTGATGCTTGGAATTTGAATGAAAGCCAACCCTGGATATAGTAGTTAGAATTAATGGTTTTCTTAGTTTTATGGGTGCCAGACGATGAGCACACGTTACACATCAAACTACTTGATGAGTAAAAAATGACTGGGGTTTTGGGGAATCTTCGGGAGCAGTTTAAAGAGGGATTAATAGAATTTTTGATGGCTTCTCAACCAAAAACATAATGACAGCAAAAAAGGACATTAGTCTACTAGAGTTTCATGTAGGGTCTTGATTGGAAAAAGTTGGATTTGAGGAGCAACGTGATCGATAAATGCAAATCATGATCGTTAAAAATCGATTATCAATACGTCATTTTTTCAGGAATTGGTGGATAAAAAATTCAATTTTGGTTCGAATTATTTTGACTATAAGTCTAAAACTAATTGTCTCACATAAAATTCTCTGACAACAATCGATAGATAAGAAAATTTCCTTTCAAATTTCTCCAAATTATAAAGTATCATTGTACAGGGTGTTCGCAAAATATCACATTGAACAAAAAATTACAAGATTCACTTACCTAGAAAATTCTAGAACAATTCGTAGTCAGTGGGCAATCTTGGAATCTTGGTCCTCGTTGGTTCCAACCCTATAAACAAAGAAATAAACAAGTTAGTGACTAAATTATTACACGGCAAAATAAAGAAATAAACAACGGGCATAACTTATGGGCCTGGTGAGGACCATGGTGGTCGTATGCCCATGGGACCGATGTCCAATTGGGCTGGCGACGACGCCGAAGGACAACGGCTGTCGGGTGGGCCCCGACAATCGCGCCACCAACGAATTAACGAATTGGAAATTGAAAAACGGGCGCGCGACCAAGAACAACAGAAACAAAACGGCGCGCCGTATGAATGAAAGGAATTGCTTTGCAACGAAAAAGCAACGTATTAACAAGCTGAGAACACGGCCTTTCGTTTCGTTTTGTAGCGCTCGCGCGCGCGCGCCGAACGAGCTGAAATAATACCCAACAAACACATCATACGCGAAGAAGCATAGGAAGAAGAAGAAGAAGAAGGAAGTTATATTGGAAGACCACCCAATAAGGACACGACCAACTTGGAGAAACCAACGAGGAACGCATTGCGCCGCTCGAGTCACAAATGACTTAAGCATCATGAATAAGGCACTGGAAGACAAAAGGATGCACCAATTCTTCCTTTTGCCTTCTTTTTCGTCCTCCGCTTTCAACGGCGTCATTGTCGTCAACGAGGAGTTGAAATATGACATTTTGAACATTTTGTGAAGTACTAAATACTAAATTGACACTTTCTGGAAGATATTTCAAAGATGATCGTTTGAAAAGATACTTTGAAACGAAATTTGCATTAAAGTTCTGTAAAAACAAATGATCCTCAAACATTGATAACAAATTTAGTACATTTTGAATTATTCAGTGGCCATCGAATAAAACTGTTTATCCTTTAGAAAATAGCAAATCAACTTTTGGCAAATAATAATACCATTGAAAATTGAATAAAATATGTCACTAATTCAACTCTCGAAAAGTTTTCAACGCGGTTGGGTGTTTAAACTATAAAGGCGTAAAATTGCCCATTAAAACCTTATTAACTTTCATGCACTCGCTATACAATAGAAAATTAAATTATATAAAAAAGGACGATTTGTGCAAAATGGCAATTATATGAATTAAAAGAGCATAAAATCATTGTTAATCTGCATAATTATCTTCGTTGTGCAATGAATGGTATTTTCGTAATTTACATTCAAAAAACCAAAGCTGATTATTATCAATGGGAAATAATTTGATTCAAATTAACATCAAAATATCCTGCAAAATTTGATACATTTTTGAAACATTTTGAGCAAATACAATAAGGAGAAGATTTTGGATAATTATGAAAAATTATTGCACAAGGTGTCTCAAAAATACTATTGAATTGTACCATTTTGAATCTCATTGAAATTTAAATTATAGGGAAATTTGAAAAATTGTTTCCCCAAATCCTGATATTTTATATTTTTATGACACAGGATAACAAAGAGTTGAAAAATGATAAAATTTTACCATAATTTTATCAACTACAGCATTGTATAATATCTGGAATAATTTTGCCACAACAATACACAGGGTGTTTGAAAAACCCAAGTAAAATCTGGGATGTTTAAAATTCGCAATTTAAATCACATTGAAATGTGTTCGTTTGCGGCCGATTAGCACATGAAAAGATCCACATACAAGCACCACCACCAACCAAAAAAAAAACCTATACAGAAGTAGATCGATATCATTACTCGTTCGCTTGTTGCGATTGTGTGATTACAGCATGCGAACCGATTCGCGAAGACAGAAAGAGACCGAGCGCTGATAGCTGATAGCTGTTGTGTGCGCTGTTGAATTAATGTCCTCGCTTCCTGTCGTTTGCGAGAGTCGTTCCAGTCCGCTCTTCGGCTGTCGCTGCTGCTGCCGTCGTCGTCGTTTTCGTCGACGTCGACGTCGTCGTCGTTGTCGGTTTGTCGCTTGTAGCCTGTCGCTGGCTGCATATTTATTGCACATTCGGGCGAACAACAGCGCCGCCGCCGCCACCACCGCCTCCGTCACCGCCACCGCCTCCATCGTCGTCGACGTCGTCGTCGAGTGCAGCGCAGCGGGAATGCTGTTGCGGATGGGATTAGAGCAGCGCGAAACCGGCGTCGTTTCGCATAATTTCGAGCCCCTCGAACGTGATGGCCACGACCACCATCATCAACCATCACCCTGCATGCCGCCTCCAACGCCACCAACCACCACCACCCCCGCATCTTTATTGCCGCGCGCAAATCTAATGACGTTACATATTCCGCATTGGATTTACTGCCAAATTAAATAACTTCATTGCAGTGTTGACAAAACGTTCGAGGATTTGTTTTGTATGCTCAGAGTTTGAATTGTTTTTTGTTTTCAGAAAAGTTTGAATAACTTTTGAACTAGTTAGAATATGGAATTTTCGAGTAAATAATCTGAGAGATTATTAAATTTTACTTAATATGGATTCGTGTTCAAAAGTTTTGTTTAGATGATTATTCCAAAAAGTGGAGTCAAAAATGAAGTTTTTTCTAACTATTCAATAAAAGTTTTTCTCCAGAAAAAGTGAAATAACTTTTGAAATACTTGAAGAATGTGATTTTTAAATTTACCATTTGAAAGATAATTAAATTTTCTATAATAAATTGTTGGGTACTAATTTCAGGATTACAGGATGTTAGCAAAAATCAATGTCAAACATGAAATTAAGTTAGGAAATGTAAAAATCAACTTTTTACCTAAAAATTGCAACAACTTGCGAATTTTTTGAAAAAACTTTTGTCAAATGTAATTAATTTATAGAAGATTATATTATGTTTTAAATAATGTAAGATTAAATTCCAAAATATATAGGGCGAATATCTAAACGAAAACTTTCAATTTCATCAGATATTCCTTAAGAAGTCCTTATAACTTTTGAAATACTTGCAAAAAATTAAATTCAAAAACAGATTTGCAAAGAAAATTAAATTCTACATTAAATGTACCAAAGACCTTATTAAAAACCTACAGGGTGTCTCGCTAATAAAATCAGAAACTTGCATCTCAATTTGCACTTCTGAAAATTGTAAAAACTTGTGTTACAATTCAAAATTCCGCCTTTCTCTCCTCCAAATCGCAATATTGACAGAATCACTTTAGGAAAATCATGTCTGTTTATGTAGAAATGAATGATTCTGTCGTCGGTGCTGGCACAGCGTGGTGCTATTGAATTTCGGCTGAATTGACGAACGACACGAGCCTGAAATTCGAACATCCGGTCCGACGTATGGAAGGTTCGCAAAGACTAGCATCAAACGCATTAAATCCCAGTTGTTTGACTTTTGACTCTAATGCTGGCACGAGCCGCATTTCCCCTTTTATTATCCATATATTGTTGATGTTGCTCTTGCACGATGATGATGATGATGATCATTTCGATTTGGGGAATTTGCGCGTGCAGATCCTCGCATAAATCACAATAAAATTCGAGTGCGGCCCAAACAACGTTTAGTTCAATCCAAACATTCAATTATTCTGAGAGAATTACCATTACTCTTACACTGAATTTATAGTATAGAATCTTCGTGTATTCCAAAATTCAAAAAATCCATTTGTGATGAAAAATGATTTTTTCAAGTAGTTTTCAAAATTGATAGTGAAAATCGAAGATCGAAGCAAAAAATGATGAAATCTTTGGCTGATAAATTTCTGTATGAGATATAAGATGGAATACTTAGCAAAAACATTGAGAAATTTCTTGACCCATAATGCAAATACGAATTTGGCCAAAATTTTTGAAACACTTTGTAGAAAAGTACTCATCATCCATCGAACACGAATCGTACATCATCCATTTGAATAGTTCCGGCGGGTACGTTTAGGGGTTTCACAGAGGGTGGTCATGGTCATGGTCATTTCGAGCGCACACGCCAAGAATCCTCCTCCTCCTCCTCCTCCCCCGCATTTCGCAAACCAAACCATATCCCCATCATGACATCTCCGAGCGCGTTGATCAATGCGTCTCTATTACGATTCGCATGTCCGAATGAGTTCCCGGGGTCCATGGAGTCCATGGGCAAACAAATCGAGAGTATCCCATGCAGACGAATTGCATTTGGGGCCCGCTATGCTCGAATGCCCATCGCTCCCGGGGATACAGTTACAAAGTTGCATGTTGCATGCATGTTACATGTTGGGTGCAAGCGGCAAAATCAGCAACAGTAGCAGCAGTGGCGTGCGGTGTTCTGGTGGTGACTTTACCATCCGGAAGCTGGTGTACGCGTGCCATCATCCCAGAACCATTGGGAACGAAGAGAGGGGTTCGAGAGGGATGGAAGCAAAATGTGAGATACATGATGAGTGCAAATCGTACAAATTCACTTATGACGACGACGACTCGTGTGCAACCCATCTTACATTTGTGTCTACCTTCATGTCAAGGATTGTGTGTACGGACATGACAGCGCATGTCAGATGACAAACACACCGACTACACATCAAATACGAGTGGAACGATGATAACAGGGCGCACAAATGGGTTTCAAATGAGATACAATAAGCCATTAGGTAGGGTATACAAAGTGGAATGGATATCAAATTTCAAATTTTGACATTTTTGATAGGCAACCAGGTATATTCAAAGTATTCTATCTGTAGATTTCTAGTGATAAAAACAAACTAACTAAATTTGGGAAATGATTATCAAATGATTTCAGAATTAAAAATTGAAATCTTTGACCAAAATTTGTAACTTTTAACCTAAGAATTCGAAACTATTAGATTTTCCTAATAATTAGGCAACCAAACATTCTCAGATTAAGGTAGACCCCAATACTTTGAAAATTGATCTATAGATCATTTGAAAAAATGATCTCTATGTGGAATTTTCTTCCATTGATCATTCGCCAATTTGTGCAAAAACCTAAAATGCGCAAAATATCGACGCGTGGAAGAAAACCGGAAAAGGACGCGCAACGTTTTTATGCGCAACGAAATGGCAACGCGAATGCTGGCGCCGTGTCGCGTTGCGGCCGAAAGTCATCTCTGGAGTTGAGAGGTCATCCGGCTCTCTCTGGGTCGCCACGGCAACGCGGGTGGCGGAGGCGGTGGTGGTGGTGGCGCAAGACCTCCTATGCGGCGTCGCCGGCGACGCCGCCGCCAACACCACCATTGCTGTCGCAGCCACCACCTCTCTCATGGCCGGGCACCGCCACCAGCACCACCACCACCACCACCACCGTTCCATCAGCCGCCACCTCCATCTCTTGTACGTACGAGTCGAGCGCCCCTTGTGGTGTGTGTGTATGAGGGTGTTTTCTGAGACCCACGGGGCGCATCCCTTGCGCTTTGTTTGCCGCTCCGCCAAGGAAATTTTCTTGCTGGCGGCGGCGATATGCGCCATCATTATATATTTGCGCGTTTGTTGCATGTGTGTGTGAGAGGTCGCCCTTATTGCTTATTACTTCTGCTCGACCACTGTCGTCGGCGCTTGGGCGACACTCAACGACTGTTATTTTCTGCCCCCATGTTTGGAGCCAAGAGGGCGGGGGTGGAAAATGCCAGGAAGCTAGTTTCGTGAAGAAGTAAGGAGTTTCCACACCAATGGTCTTTGAGACTGCGGACTCGACTGGACCTCGAATGCTTCGTTTCTGGACGCTTTCCCATTGATTTTCCATTCTTGATGTTGGGGGTGGCTTAGAAGCCATGGATGATGGCTTTTCTTGTATTGTTTCAATTGATACCTTTTAGCTCTCATTGTAATTATCAAAATTCTAATTTATTTCCGGAAATGTTGGAAGATCAACAATCCCAGAAGAAAAATTAATTATCACCTACAATCTAAAAATGTGAATTGTGTAGTTTCTGCAAATTACAAATGATTTTTTCTTTTCTTTTTCTTGGTGTTTTTTTCAGAGTGACTTCAAAAAATATTTGAAATTTTCCCCCCGAAGAGAAAATAACCCAAATTTCTGACTTTGTCCCAAACATTGTAGGTATAAATATTTCGCATTCCGTTAATCTGAAGAGAAATGCCGCGAACGACCATCCAAGAACGAAGACGAAAATTAATTAAGATGAACACCCAAGATAAGCGATCCCAAAGATTTGAGCGAGTAGTAAACCTCTCAAAAAGTTTCACCTCAGAAGAGACCTGAAAGGTCGTCCCATTCCATCCATGGGTCCAACTCATAGAGACGGACGTCTCATTTCAATAATTTTCGACGAGATTATGGCAAAATCTAAAGACATCTTCGCCGACCTGGGACGTGGACCGCAACCCCCTGCGGTTTTGGACCACTCACCCTGTGGCGCATTAAAACAAAGCCCCAAACATTCTTCCCAAGTTTGATACATCTTGGACCCAATTGTCGACACAAGAACCGCACCAAATTTATGGTTTTTTTAGTGGCGACGACATAACCTTCGCCTCACTATGAATTAATTACGTTGCCCATCTCAACGACAAGGATCCATGGGCAAATGCCAATATTAATAAATCATAAATCAGCCAAAAACCATGAAAAGTTATAGTTGATACAAAAAAGGCAAAAGATCGATTATTTTAATTGATTACTTTTTTGTTGTTTTTGGACCAAACTGAAAGACTTAATTCAATTGGTCCCAATTCTGGAACTGCATGACAGATAATGATGATGATGATTTAATAACCTATCAGTTCAAAAATGATTTCATACCCTGCCCAAATTAAATTTCATAATCGTCAATAAACCCAAAACACAATCCACCTTCTGTTGTTCATTTACCCCCCAAAATACCCTCCTTGATCCCCTATCGGATTTGATTGAAATCCGGGATCTATGGGATCTCTGGAAAAGGGTGACGATGGTGGCGGTTTCTAGGATTTCATCAGGATTGAAGGATTGCAACTAACAAGTACTAAGTATGGATATCGCCTTGCAAATTGCAGATTTATACGATTTGCCCTCGAAAGAGGGTTAGGGCTTCAAGTGCCTTGCTCTTCCCAGCCTGTTTGGTTGCCTATCGCAAAGGGTGCACGGGGGATGGATGTTTTTTAATTCCATGCTGTTTTAATGCCCTTCGCTTTGTACCATGCCAGCGAAGAGCTGGGGCTCTGGCGGTTGATTTCCAACCCTTTGGCCCATTAAATCGGGTCGGAATTGTAGGTGGATATCATGGCGAGTCGATTGGCGTGGTAACGCGCTAATTGCCAACGAAAGCCCCTTTGGAATGGTGCATGGGGTTGCCGCATTCCATCTAACCTCAAATGCAAATCATCTTTTTGATCCCAGATTTTATGTATCTGTGTTTTTGCAAATACTAATTAATTTACCAATCAAACCCTGCAGAAAGATGATATTTCATTTATATGTTTTGCAATCTGCAATTGAGTGTATAGTTGGTTGCCTGTTAGATAAGAATTTCTAATTGCGTTTATTTTTAAAAGGAGGAAAATAAATCACGATCGAAAATGAGATTTCTCATAATAAGACGTATCAACATAGATTCAACCATCCCCCAAATTCGCACAAATCTATCTAGTTACGCATCTGGAGCCTCCCTGTGTGGATTTATCTGCAAGAATCCCTCCATAGATACGATCTATTAGGCGAATCAACCCTCATACGAGAAACGAGATGTTTAGTGAGCATTTCTAGTATTTCGAGTGCATAAGTGCGCATCGTATCGACCGGAATCTGCAACCAGGAACGATGTCTGCAGAATAAATACGAATTCTGGAATTCTATTGTGTATGAAAAATGGGAAATTATCCCATTTCTCTCCCAGAAAATTTGCACAATCCAAAAAGTTTTAGTGGATTTTCAGTCCAAAGAAATGGACAAAATTTATAATTTGGGTATACTAAAAAATATTTTCAAAAAAATCAAAGAAAGAAATGAAAATGTATGATAGATACTTCAAGTTATTTCTTGTTTAAATTCTACCACTTTGTATTTATTGCAAAAAAATGCATGACAAATATTTTTGTCATCGTGTTTATGAATTATTTATCAAATATCTCTTGAAGGATATTTGTTCTTTGACATTGTCCTTTGCAATTCGTGCATCCCTCTCACTCATTGCAATTCGAATGGGGAGTATTTTATTAGCCAAATTTCATAAATACGCGTGCACATTCCAAATATTCGCATACCAAGCAAGGAGACAAAGAAAGAAATTGCAGAAGCAAAAATGGGGGACAATCAAATCAAACAATATTAAATCAACGCACTAATATGGAAATATTTTAGGTTATAATGACATTCCCCTCGTTCTATTTATTTATATCATTCCCCTACAATTTTCTGTAATTCTGATTTTGGAAATATTGTTTTTTACTTTTTCTTGGACAGAAATTCTTTTATCGATTTTCGCATTTCCTCCAGGATCATCAAACGACTCATGGCTGGACTGGTGCCTAATAGAAAAGCAGTTAGCTATTCATTGGTCGTGTGGCATTAAAACGCGATAACAATTAGGCACGGTGAGGCCGCAATTTTCTCTTCCTTCGCCCTCCCAAAAACCATCCCATATCACATGCGGAAAAAGCGAAGCATTAACAACCCGTAACCGATACACCATTATTATAATTTCACGTCGAGTCATCATCCTCTTCATTCGGCACTCGATGGTCGTCAACAATTCACTTTACCCATCGATTGTACTCATGCACCCACGACCGTATACCAAGAGAAGAAAGTCGAGAAAGAAATGGAATTTGGTATACGTTTTTTTTGCGAAGAGTGTTTTGCATGGGATGACGCAAGCAAGCAAGTCAACTCGAGCGCAGCCAACAAATCGTCGGTCATAAAAATTTGTCACAATTACATCTCGTCGCGCACTGAGGGGGTGGCTGGTCGGGGGGTTGTGTGTCCCTTGGAAGAACGCATTAGATGCAATAATAAAAGCACTAACATAAACGCGACCACCAGTCCAGCAACAATAAAAACTGCTGCGAATTGCAGAGGAAGGAGATGGTACCCCTCTGTGCGCACACTCTCGACTCGCTTCCGGTTGGAACACATCCGGCATCCGATTTTTTTCCATTAGCATTCTAGCGAAAAACCGAGAGGGGGTCGTTTCGTATTTGCATTTTTTCGCTGCAGCATTGCAGTGCAATGAATTTTGCTCAATGTTCTCAGAGGGTTGCTAAAATCTCCCACGTTTTTCGAGAAGTTTCTTCGACAGGACGAATCAGATGAAAATTTGGTTGCATATTTTCAAGGGGATGCAAGTAAATCATTGATTTCTCAACTTTCAAAACAAATTTCTATAAATTCTAATTTTCCTTCATCTCATAAACAAAAAAATTTGCTAAAATTTTCATTGTCTTTAATTTCTCCACATTTTGACCTCGATTTATACAATTTACAATGCATCATTGCGGTCAAGCATCAGCACTTCAGTTGCAACAATTTACGCGAAATGTTAAAATCGTGAAGTACAAGACACGGCCAAGATTTAAAGCGTACAATTGGCGTAAATTTTCGCGAAAACAAAAGCCATTCGCCGACGAAGCGCAACACCTCTCTTAATTGGGATTCGCCATGCGTAATTTACAAGAAGTGCGTCTTCGATGGGCGCACTTCGTCTTCAATTGTGGCGCCTTCATCGTTGTCGAAGAATAAGTCTTCGTGACCTCGTGCATTCCGCACGCCATGACGAGATCATGTCCGTTCGGGAGTTATTAGCTTGCACATTCGAGACTTGAAGAGACAAGAAGAGTTAGTGAGAAAAGTTTTCGGTTTTTGGTGCAACTCAAGAGGAATCCGAAGAATTCGCAATCACCGCAAATAGGCATAAAACTTCAGAGTCGGTCTTTTAATATCTTTAGGAAATCCGCCCATCTAGATTTTTCTCGACATCATTAATTAGTCAATTAATTAACGGCTTTTTGTGTGTGAAACAAGATGTAAATGATTTTCTGGTCTAATTCGAAGATTTGATTTGAGATAGGTGAAGAATTTTGTTTCGGTTTGTTCAGATTTTATCAAATATTTTAGTTTCCTCTTAAAAAATATAAGAAATAAAAGAAATCTTCAAAATTTCCTCCAAAAATTTTGTATTTCTGTTGCAATTAATGAAAAGTTGGTTGTCTATTTTAAAGGGGTGGTATTTGACTCAACCCTTTCCGAATCTATTGATTGTTGATTTGACTACTGAATTAGTCGAACAACTTGTATATTGGCAAAAACTCAATATCAGTAAATTCATCATCATTTCCCTTCCCGTTTTTATTTCCTTCTTGTGTCTTAGCTCATTGATTGTCAACGTGAATCGCGGCTTCAATTCGACTCACAGGAAACTTTCAGTGGAAGCCGTCTTCTTCAACTTCCCTTGCTTCGTCTTTGCATAATGCATACGCGCGATACGATTGCGTACGAATATGTAAAGCAGAACGCCGCAGAACGGACAAGAAAGCGCCCGGTTTTGGATTTCAAACGATCGTCGACGACGACGTCGCCGAAGACGACGACAATGTCGGAACTTTGGTCGACCACAAGCCTCCTCTTGTTTCACATCCAGCCACATGGACGAGCAGATGCAGATGATGCAGAGAGGGCGAATCCATGGACGAGATGTAAAAGCCGGAATGCCGAACGAAGCGCCACAACCAACAACAACAACAAGAAGAAGAAGAGATGCGCGCGCGACGCACCAAGAGATATGAAAGCATCCGAACGATTTTCGGAACAAACGACGCGACACATGTAAACATGTCTTTTATTAATTAGCCATGCGTTCTCACGTCCATCTTCGGCCGCAGACGATGCCGAGATGACTCCAGAAATTTCGTCTATGCCTCGCGTCGAGTTTGAAGGCGAGTTGTAAAATTTCCTATGGAAGAAATCTATGCGCTACCGAAAACTTCCCGGCCATTATCTTCGCTTCATTAATACGTTCTTCGTCGTTTAACGTAATCATATCTGGTGGGTAATTACTCTTCGGTGCTTTCTATTTCAGGAGATTTCCTTCCAACCTTCACTTCTCATTCGAAAGGTAAATCTTTTCGCCTAACTAATAGGCAACCTATTGTGTATTATGACATCGAGAAAGAACACTTGTGGAAATAACTATTCAAAGATTTTTGCAATGATTTAGAAAATGCCGTTTCAAGCAATCAAATCAAGATACAACTTTTGGCAAAGTTGAAGAATCTTCAAAATGATTTTCAAACTATAAGTGCAAAAAATTGCAATTTTGGCTCAAGTTCAACCATCTCATATTTCCTAATGCCATATGATCTAGAAAATGCCGTATCAATCATTCAAATTAAAATAAAACTTTTGGCAAAGTTGATTAACCTTCAAAATTTTAATTTTCAAACTATAAGTGCAAAAAAATTGCAATTTAGGTTCAAGTACGACCATCTCAGATTTCCTCATGCCTTCTTCTTGTAATTGAATTTGAAGACGAACCCAACGACGAAAATAAATCTGGCGCCAGACGCTGCGCATCGGTCACTTTCCAAAGAGACTTCAAATGCGCACCGACTCAAAATTGAAGTGGCAACTAATAAGTAACAAATGTGCAAATAAATTTATCTGCAGATCTATGCAGACGTACTCGAAGCAGCACCGAAAAAAAGGATTAAAAAGGATTACACTGAAATCTATACCCTGGGCTTAACCTGGCTTAGACTTTTCTTCTGGCTACCGAACTATTACCAAGCAAAGAATGAAGTTCAAGTGGTCCCGAGTGAAAGAGGATGGATTACACAAGAACGACACAAGCAGGCGATTACTTAAGGATTATTAAAGGATTACAATAGGTGACCACTTGAAGTTGGACAATGGGACAATATCTCTTCTATTTATTAATTTTTTGTGTCTTCTCGTCTTCTTCTGGTTGATGTCAGAGAAATGGTTTTGCTAACGTATCTGCTATTCTAAACTGTTCATGTTGCTACTGGTTCTATAAGAACAAAAAATATTGTATTTTTATTGTTCCCTTCTTGAATTAATTTAATTGTTTTTGAATTTTTGATCACTATTGTCATCGAGGACCATCCAAGAATCGATCGATAATTCTTCGACTATTTCTTTCTATGGTTTTCTGATATCACATTGATGAAGTTCGTTATAAATTCTTTCGAGGATGTTGCTATCGCAATCGCATACCAATAATCATTCCGATGTCTCGTTCGCATTGGACTTCTTCGTTTGATATCCATTCGTTGGAGGTGATTCGACATGATTTGCTTTCTTGTCACTTGTAGATTTACAAGAAGATACACAAGATGCTCAAAAATTCAGCTATTGAACTTCTTCAAAGTTCTTCCAGTTTTAAAATTTGTCAAATTTTCAACCCAAAATTTTAAAATTCCTCACAAACCGAGATTTATTTATCTGAATTTATTTGAATTTTCTATCGATTGGTATACTTGTCGAATCCTTTGAGGAAATACTGTCCAAGTTATGATAGATCAAAGTCGATGCATCGAATTTTCATACGAAACAAAAACGAAACAAAACGCCGATTGAACGAGACAAAGATGAATGTGACACCGGACAAGAATAAGAGTCGCTGTCGTCTTCGGCGTGGAGATGAGAATGTCGAGGCCATTATAAGAAACCATCAAGAGGCTTGCTGAATGCGGCTAATAATCGCTCTTTTGTCTCGAAGTGACACTTTAAAAGACTCGATCGACACGACACAATCGCGACCGATCTACTTTATAATAAATACTTTTCTCGATTTTTTTTTCCTTCCTTGTGCGCGCTTGTGTCACTCGCACTCGACTCTCGATATCGTCATTATTTTTTTCCATGCAGAACGTGTTGCTGCTGCTGATGCTGCTTGCTGTTGTTGTTGTTGTTATTGTCCTCAAGATAGATTTGTGTCTTTCATCATCGCTTCTTCGACATTGTCGATTGGTCGGATTGGTAACATTCGAGCCTTCAAATCTTCGAATCAATATGTTGGTTGTTTGTTCTTCTATGCTCGAGTAATTAATCAAAGAGGTTTGCCAAGTCTCGAATTTTTTAGATCAAATTCTTAAGGTTTGGACGACTTTGATTCCTGAAATTTCCTAGGTCTTCACTGATAATGTTATCATATTTTGAATTATTTGATAAGGAACTATGTCATCTGCAAGAAATTCAAAAAATAATTCGAATAATTCGCAAATTCCAGAAGAAAACTGCAAATATATTCATACAAGACATAAAATCTCAAAGGAATCAATCAAATTTCATTACCTCAAAATGATTTTTCCCCAATGATAATCTTATCAAATTGTACAGTATTTGATAAACAAATTAGTCATTATCATGCAGAGATTACTCAGTGTAATAATGTCTGCGAAAAATCTCATGATAATCACTTTTTCGCGATGTAATTGCAACATGATTCGAACATGAACGTTACAAATTCTGGAACGATTCGCAGCGCATGATGCGGTTGCATCATGAATTCCCGGATTCCTTTAACCATGACGATGCTAACGACTCGTAATGCAAACGCCATGCCATCATCAGCCAGTCGTGTCTTCGGCATCGGTGGCGCCTAGCCTTTATAAGGCCGACCATTATATTCGGCAAAGCGAGCATGCAAGAAGACGACGACGAAGAAGAAGCCCCGACTCCATGGCGCTTCCCGTCCGAAAGCAACCACGAAAGTGATGCCCATCGAGGTCTCTTTCCTTCCTTCAGCAACCTCCTCAACTTAGCATACACCCAAACACAAGAACCGAGTCTTCTCGTCGGCCCCACACACAAAAATCCACATCTTTATCTCCAACTGGAGGATACGCATCCTCAATGGATCGAGCCGAGTGCAAAATATGTTTTTGCAAAACGGAGGAAGCAAATTCGCGCAAAAGCAAAGAAATTTTTAGGATTTTTTTTCTTTGAAGAAATTTTGTTTTGTCTAAGAAACATCTGCTGTAATCCTTCCGTCAAATTTAAGGGAACAATATGTCCAGCAAACCCAAAACTTCCCAGCAATAATTCATCCCTCTCCCAGAAACAAAAGCCAAAAAGGCTTGAACCCAACTCACAATGATACAATATAAAAGTTGAGAGACACTCTTCCCTGGATGAAATCCGTTCCCATTCTTTGGGACTCTTCAACAACCTGTTTCGCGTTCGGGGGTCCTTTTATGTCCCCGAATATGCCACTCGTACAATGGTCCACAATGTGTTTAATTGTCGAATGCGAAATTTTCGTTGTGCATCGAATGGACAATTAGATTTCGGCCATATTTTCATGCTACCAATCGTAAAATTCATCCAAGTGAAAGTCGGTTGCAGAAATAGATACGGATTAAGTTGCAATTGAACCATTATCGAACAACGACGAAGAAGAAGAAATGCAATTAGATTAGCAGAAATTAAACGGATGAACGCACATCCACTTCAGCAAAACGTTTGTATTTGTGTATGTGTCGATTGAGCCGTAAGCTGTTTTTTATTTGCGATTCATTTTTTGCAAGTTAACCAACAATAGGAATCTTTAACGTCTTCAATTGTTGATGGCTTGACAATTCGAACGTGAATTCGGCAATTTTCAGTTTCAGTGAGGAATTATTCACTTGACAAAATCACACAAAAAGTACTTTTACGTATCGAACACAACGAAGATGAAGACTCAATGGATAAGAAGTTGGAGTGAAGAATGGAGCAAATTGGTTGGAAGTTGATGATGTTTGTTGGTATTGTAGCAAATTTGTTTGGAAAATTGCCAAGATGAACTTTTTGTTGTTTGAATGATATTTGTTGCAAATGAAATTTTTTAAGTATCCAAAAAAATGAAATTTTGAGCAACTCTTCAAAATAAAAATACGAGAATACAGATTCTGTATCCTTGAAGTATTTTACACAGGAAATTTCAAAAAAAATTTCAGGGGAATCCCCGGGTTCTAAAAAGTTGAATGTGTTTGAATTATTCGAAAAACCTGGAGATTTGAATGAAATTGATTGGCATACGCCTCCGAAATTTTGGGTGCTTTCTTTCTGGTGGGCTAAACGAGGTGAAAAAGAATGAAGACGACGCAAGAGCACACACACTCGAGGGAGGTCTCGGCCGTTTTGGTGGCGTCTGAACAGCAGGACGTCTGAAAATCACGTTGATTATTATGCCAACATTTCCAGCCCATGATGCAGCCCAACAACAACGTTGGCTGGCTGCTTCCAATTAACCAGTCGACAACAACTCCCACTTGGCTATAGATGATTAATTATTCAATTTCTGGACGCATTCCATACAAAACAAACGACAACTACATTCAAAAATAACAACAATACCAAAACCACAATCAGAAACTAAATCAAATTAAATTACATCAAATAATCCAGCCAAATTTCAAAGGTCGAGAAAAATTGATAGATTTTTCAAATATGTCCGGTTGCAGTTCGGTGGATGGAAAAATCTCTTTGAAATGAAAACCACACTTAAAACTCACAAGTCCAGACTGAATTTTGGGCTACCTTTTTTCCTACCTTGCGCATGATTTACTTAAACCCCTCGAGAATTAGTTAGGTAACAGTATCTTTTTAAGGGTATCATCTCCATCGCCTGTTTTTCTCGGCGATATCCGACATGACAAGTGACCGACTCTTTGGAAGCCACCCTTCAAGATCTACGCAGACGATGACCGTGACGATGGAAGATGTGGCATATTGAGCCAGGTTGAACATGACGTCGAACAACAGGTAAACAACCCTTATAATCGCGTGTAATCGCGATAAATAACCGAAAATTTACGAATTTTTCCAAGCGGAGAAGCCATGGTTGCTGGCTGCTTGACTTGCAACAAAAAGCGAAGCGAAACAAAAATGGGCACAATTTTATGGGTTTTTTATAGTCGGGTGAATTCGGTTTTTTCTTTTTCGTGTTTTCCTCGCTGAAGATCTTTCCATCTTTTGGGCCGCTGTCGGCATCGGAATAGATAGAAACGATACACAAAGTCTTGCGCCAATTTTTTTTATCTTCGATCGTTAATGCCCTTGTTGGCAGGTTGTCACTGTTCGAAATCGCTCAGACGGATCGTAAGATGCACCCGGCAGAAAAATCGGGAGGAAATTTGGACCTCACACGAGTTTAAAGTGCAAAAAAAATGGTTCAGAGAGAAATTTTTAAAAATGAAGTTACATACCTTATCAATTTTATCTTTTTTTGGTTATTGAATTGGGTCCCCAAATCTGTAACAATAAAAATATAAAGTTAATAAATTGCAAAAACTTCATTGAACAATTTTTGCCAAATGTGCAAAGATCTCATCTTTACATTTTTGCAAAAACTTCAAATGTTCTAGTGAACCTGGGAAACCAATATTTTTTTGGATATTTACTATGTTTTTAATTATCATTACAAAAAAAGAACATTCTTTGAAAAAGACCATTAAAAAAAATACAAGAATTTTTCGTTATGCTCACAATTAACTCGAACAATTGCGTGGAAAACGATCCATCTGACAACATCAAGCAAATCCGCCAATTAATCAAATTCACTTTCAGTTCATACCCAACATCAAACCAGCCCATCTTTCCACAATTTTCCCCGTTTACTTTCGTCGGGAAGAAAAATCCCCCCCATGAACAAAATTTCGCCGAAAATCATCAGCGACCAGGACTTGGACTTCCAGTCCAAGAAATCTCCAAGAAACAAGACAAATAGGGGCGACATCGAAATGGACATCACCTACACACACACCCTCGTGGGTTGAGGGTTGAAGGAAACACGAAGAAATGCGACAAACGAGGCGAAAAATACGCGAACGAACGCACACACAACGCTCTCACATGCTGCTCGCAAGATTGATCTGAAATATAACAAAGTGAAGACATTAGATTACAAAGTGGACATGGCACATTTCGCTGCCCATGCGACTCGCAACAACCCTCCTTCCTGCTCCTTCTGCTGGAGAACGACGAGAGGAAAACTCGAAGCGGCGAAAAGGAAACGAAAGTCGATGGATCTGGTGGACATTGGACTTGCAGGAATTTCTGCGTGGGTGTCTACACATGTGTATGTGTATGTATGTGTTTAGGGAACAGCAGGAGATGTATCCAGACGTTGGTATACATTCTAGAATGGTATGGGATGGAGATGAGGGATTGTCGGGCAGCTACGATTCTGGAGCGGGATGTGGGAGATGTTGAACGCGACCCTATTGTGTCCAAATTACCCACATGCCATCAACTATCAGCGAAGAGAACAAGTCGTTTCGTTTCGTGTCCTTCCATTCATCCCTCATCTTGTGCACGCATACAGAGTGATGTCCAAAAGTATGGCCGGGTTGATCGATACAATTGTCTGGAGTTTAATGCTGGATGATCCTGTAGGACGATCTGAGTATTCATGAATGTTTGTCCAAATTTTGGTAGATTTACGCTGATTTGAACATGTCGGATATGTATCACACATAAATGTGTTGTATTTCAAAAGATTCGGGTGAAAGAATATTCTACTTTATTTCGGTTTTTCTTTGGTTGCAAAAAGTGTAGGAAAAACGAGAAAAAGAATAATAGTTAGAATTTTAGAAATTTTAGAAATTGTCCGAAAAATCAAGATTTTTTGCAGCATATAATATTTTTTTATAATTTGTATTGAATTCCTTATCATTTCATGTATTTCTTATGAAGGTATTTGTATCCTAAGGAAAGCAACTGATTTTTATTGGAACCCAAATAAATGTTTTTCTAAATTAAATAATTATGAATAAATAAATAAAAATTTAATAAAATATAGTTTCTCATTGATTCTCAGTTAAATTTCCTATTATCCTGACTATTATTTATCGAAATATCCTTTAGAAATATCAAAAAAATCCTTAAAAAGTTGCGAAGATTTTAACAAAATAATTAGAAATTTGAATTTAATTCCTTTGAAAATTAAATAATTAAAACCAAACCATATAAAGTCATATTTTCTATGTAATCTTCATTAAGTTCCCTATCAAAATCAAAACCTGTTATCAAAAAAATCCCGACATGAAAAAAGTTATGAATTTTTAAACGCACAAGAGAAAATTTGCATAAATTATATTTAGACTCGATATTTCTTTTTCCAGCGCCGAGGTGGGCAATTAACAATTGTAATTTTAATTACAAACGCAGCCGCTTAATCTGCATAAACCGCGTTATCGAAAAATGCGATCCACATTAAAATGCATTTATTAATAAATCACGTGCGCACGGCTGCAAAAGCTGAATGAAAATCGGCGTCGTGCGCGCAGAGAGTGTGCATTCATTTTTCAGGCGAATTTCGCTCGTCTTTTCGCAAAACCGGCCGCCGCGCGCCTTTCGACGTTGGCGGCGCAAACTCATTCTCTTCTTCGCGGTGTGCTTGGCAATTCTTTTCGGACACGTTGTTGCCTTCTGCCTTCGCTATACGCGATGCTTAGCATATATGGTTCGGGCGGCGCTAGCCGACAGCTGAAAACGTCCAAGACCACCCCGACGTCTCGTTACGTTTTTCTGTCCATCCTTCGCGACCACGCGCGCCGAAGACGGCGCCTCGCGAAGACCGAGACAAGGACGATGGCAATTCGACCACAAGAGAGGTTGGATGGTTGTTGGTTTCGTGGCGCAAGTAAGTACGAACGAAAAATTGATCGTCGCGACTTTGGCGCAACAACCACAAGGCGTCCTGGCAAGCGTGCGCAAAGAAGAAGAAGAACTCGGAAAGCTTCTCCTTCGGCAGCGGTTGTTGTTGTTGCTGAATGCGGAGGACCCAATGGCCACGACGACGTCACACGCTCATCGAATAAACTATGGGACGCGACCGGAATAAATCATGCGCCTCTTCTTTTGCTGGCCGTCTTCTACTGGTGCGCGCGTCCCGAAACAATAAAGACAAGAGGACATAAGGCCGAGACGCCAGGTACAAAAAGGATCCTGGTTTCATATCTGACAAGAGGTGACATCAAACGAAGATTGTTTTTCAAGTGAAGCAAAATTTTGATTCTAAGTTTTTTGCCATATCTCCTGATAATTTAGTCCTAGATTTGAACAAATTCCTTGAACAGATAGCTAATTACACTGGAGATTGGATAATGTACAACTTCCGGTTGGATGATTGACAGGAAGTTCTTAAAATCGCTCTAAATTTCCTCCATTATTATTAATCTGTTCACCAACTTGGATCTTCATTAAGGATTTTAAATTATTAAAATGTCGGAACTAATAGATCTCTGTTGTTTTTCAAGTGCTCACGTTAAATAATAATTGATGGCTATTTAATAATACATTAACACCGGATATATCTTAGTTAATGGATGTCAAACAATGGAAAAATTTTACATATGATTATTTTTGCCAGGAAATGTTTAATGAAGTTTAAATCCCAATTTGTTTAATTTCCCAAACAAATAATTAATGACTGATTAATAAAATTGAAAGGTAATTAAATTTTTTATCTAATAATGCAATTGTTAATGAAATAATCCATTAGGATGAGTAGATCGATTAACTTTCTTCTTTGATTTCTGTCTTATTCAATTTTAATCATAAAATTTACAAAGTAAATGTACGATTCAATGATTAATCATTGCAAATTGATAAGGGCCAATCAAAAACTAATTCTAAGATCTAATAAACAATTATAATCCCTTAAGAATAATCTACTTAGAAGCTGTTTAAAACAATTAATTAATGAGTAATTATCTATTTAAGTCAATTGTAATTTTGTAAATTCTTGATTGAATATTGCACAAAATTTTCTATAATTAAGTCAGCGCAAATCTAATGTTTTCCCTTGATAAACAATGAAATCTACTTTCAAATGCACTTTTCAGATTTAAAAAGGATTGTCTACTTTTGAAACTATAGAACTATCAATTAGCAACTTATTTTGGAAGTTCATTAAAATTATCTTTTGTTTAATTGCTCTTTAAATTGCTATATTGGTACTTAATTGTAAAATCCTAATACGTAATCGAAAGCCAATTAGATTCTTTTTCATAATCTGCATTGACATTGTCAATAAATTAATTGTTTATTGGCTAATCAAGAGCTAAATGAAGTATTTCATCTGGCATTCAATCAGGTGGTTATCGAAAGTTTCAAAGTTCCATAAATTCAAATTGATACTAATTAAGCAAAAACGAATTATTTCATCTAACAGGTCATTAAATTATCTGCAAAATGAACTGCCCATTTAGTTAATAAGTCAATTAGTTAATGAGTAAACAACAATCGAAATCAATCAAGTATTTTGTGCAGAAACAAACTTCCAATTTAATCTAACAAGTTTTAATTGTTATGAGGTGCAATTAGGCGTTGACATAATGGCAAACAATTTCGCAAACACATTTCGATTTGGCACCGTCGTCGTCGTCATAGTGTCTGAACATGTTCGCAGCGCCACTTTTCGTAACGAGAGAGCAAATTCGTTTCCGTTTCGCGTTTCGTCGGAGTTCACGTCTCGCGTTTTCGTAATTCCTGCGTGCAATCAAAACTTGCCCGACTCGAAATCATAATAATAACAATATAATGGCAATAAAGAAACGACTTCCGGCCACAAAAGTCAACGGCGTTGGCGGCGGCGGCGGCGCTCTTTGCGCACACAAAAGCAATCAAAACGCGCGCGCGCTCTGCGCAAAAGTGCGCGATTTCGCATGAAATCGCAAATATGCGCACGACACGACACCGACGACTTGGCATGTCATCTTGCGGGCCGAAAAGACGTGCGACAACGTTGTCAAACACGCGAAAATGCAAACAATCAGCCAATGCTACAATTGCGAGTGGAGGAAACGGATACGAAATGCGAAATGGAATGGAAGGTCGAGCGAAAAAGTGAACGAGTACAAATCGGCCATCGTACATGATTTTGTTGTTGGCGTGTGTGGTCGAATGCGACAAGTGTACAGGCTGAAATTCACCTTCACCGTGTACGCCCACGCTTGATTATTGTCATTCATTATCAATTTCCTTGATTCGGGGCCGATTTCATGTGCGCTTGCAATGGAAACCAATGTATTATGTAAAATGTAAAGCTACATATGCCTCAGGTGCATGGGTGGTAACCAACCAACATGACACACGTTTCTGGCCTCAAGCTAAACCAGTAAATATTCAGAGGGCTTTCACAACATGCGGAAAGGATTATGATGTTTTCCTTGTATTTTTGGATCTCAAAACGTTCATCACTTTTTTCCAGACATTTCTGGATTGATTATGTAACTGAGGATAATTGAAAGAAACTGAAAACCGAAAATTAATTGGTGTATTGTAATTATTCTGTATTCACGAAGATATGATGAATACAACAATTTTAAATTCTCCAATTCATTGAATTAGTTTTGCAAGAAATTCCCAAAGAACAAAAATAAAAATCACTCTAAGAAGTTGAAGTTAGAAAAAATGGAATAACAAATAATTTGATGAGAAAGCTGTAAACTATAACAAAAGTAGTCACTTTATCGAAAGACAGACAGAAAACGAGGCCGGGAGAGAAAAAGCATTTTATATGAATTTGTGTGCAATTTTGCGACGCTTATAATTTGCGTTATTGTGACGTGCATGTACGTGTACACCACGTATTTATCGATAATGATATATTATTTCTGCTCATTGTTCGGTTCGCATTGCGGATGGTCGTTGACTACAACAGTAGTCGTCGACGACGTCGGTTGGACGTTTCGAGCAAAATAACAACAACAACAAGAGCCCTCAATGTCTGCAGAGACTTACCGCATATTACGAATATTTGTTGCATGTTACTGCTTGTGATTTGAATTTTTCGTTGATTCGATCATCAACTGCATTTGAATATGTCATTCTATAGAATTACACCGAGCTCGACTGAATTTACTCTGGTTGAATGCAAGAAACGGTCGAATAAATATCCCAGAGAAAAATACAAATTAAAAGGCAAAATTTCTTGGGAGGTAAACAATAAATTATTGATAATAAAAAGGTTGCCTGTAATGGACTAAATAAAATCTATTAAAAATTCTAAGAATCAGTAAAATGAATAAAACCGAAAATTTACAATTTGGTTCCAACTTTAGTTTAATTGGACAAACTATTTAAAAGTTATAAGCAGTTAAAGAGCGAAAAAAAGCGAAAATTTTGCATTTCTAGGACCTCATTTTTTCGGTTCGGGTATTTCTGAATCCCGGACAGATTCGGGACCATGACCAATGTTATTTTTTCGTCAAAATATGATAAATGCCCTTTGAATCAGCCAAATCGGTCCATAAGTTTCGGAGATATGAAAATTTTTGAAAACTCGAGCGATTTTAAGAATTTCATATCGCTTTTTTCGCTACAAACTTTTTTTTCAATTTTTTTCTTCGAACGCGATTTCTGCTCTTCCA
>JARJDZ010005959.1:0-11901 GCA_030264555.1 Aleochara sp. GC000083
CCTGTCAGTTGAAGAACTTTAATTACCCGTAATTGCTTCCATTACCTAACGTGATGTTGCCAACGAAAATTAGATTATTCGTTTAAATGAATCAACCAAAATGAAATTTCAAAAATATTATATGGCTAATTACCGCAATAAAGTGACAAATTGTTTGGTGAAATAATTAATGTGCCAACGTTTCTAAAACTGAAATTCCATATGACGATTTTAGGAGGAACATAATTTTTTCAAACATGTAACTACTCAAAGATACAGAATCATTAGTTTGTATCATCAAAAACAAAATTTAATTTACTGAGTACCAAAAAGTTACTAACTGCAATTTCACCCAATTTTTCAGCATTTTTTCTATTTTAACTACTGTGTATCACCCAGAAACAGAATTCTTCCAGATCCATTAAATCAGTGAAAGCTATAGAATCCATAGTTCTTGTACAAAAACAAGGGCTTATTTATAGTAAACTAAAAACTGATAAATAGAATCATTAAATTCTTCACCATTTTTTTAATATGAAAACGAACATAAACATATACCAAACCGAAACCATTGGAGCTATCTAATGATATTGAACCAGAAAGTTCTCTACAAGAGCTAACTTATTGCTAATGAATAAGAGATAAATAGCATTAGGAAGTATTTCTATGCCTAAAAAATTGCTAATATTGGGACCTATATATGTATTTCTTATTTTCAGAGCTGAATGTCATCAGGAAAATAATTCAACTGGATTTATAAAACCTCTCAACTATATAGAATCAATAGTTAATAGGAAATTAGAATTTCTATAACACTCAATTCATCATCATCTTCTGATTTCAATGTTATTTATCATAAGAAATATATTTGCTCTGAATTCACGAAAGAACTCAAAGATATAGAACAATTGGTTTTTCTTCAAGAGAATTCATTGACATTGAAGTTCCAATTTTAATAACTTTTTGGTCCACAGCAAAATTGCTCTTGTTTTTGAAGACATACCATTGATTCTGTATCTTTGAGTAGTTCCATGTTTGAAAAAATTATGTTTATTGTGAACGTAAAAGTTGTAACAAATAGTATTTCGATATCTAAGATACTAAAATTGGAATCTCTATATCACTCAATTCACCATCTTCTTCATTCTCAGTAGTACTCTTCGTCAGAAACATAATTTCTTTGGATGCATGAAACCACTCAAACAAATAAAACCAATGGTGCTTCTTCAAAAACAACAAATCAATCGTCGTATGTGCATAATACGTCCTCTTATGTGGCTGCCCAAATATACCCTGCTCTTCCCCAAAACAAAAGTGATGCGACACCGTATACGGAGCCTCCTCATCATCGAAAACCTGAACCTGACCCCGATGCAAAAAGTACATACATCCATCAACATTGCCCTTGGCAGTAATCAACTGCTTCGGCGTATAGAGCCCAACGATGAAATGAACGCATATCTGCCGAATCATGTCAATATGTAGCCGACGAAAGAGATGATGCCGCATCAGATGCTGCCCGTACATCGAGAACATAATATCCTGTTGGATGTACGGGGGAGCATCCCGGATGGTTTGCGGGATGATTTCGCCACGTCGACGCGTCCACAGCGTCGCCATGGCGAGACAAAGCTTCTGGACGAGGAAGGGCGACAACTCCAACGATTTGAAATACCGCTTCACCTTCGCCACCTTCACCTTATATTTGTTAATCGTGATGTCTTCGATCATCAGCAGACTTGTCAGCACGCCGGTCATCAGCCCGGTGATAATGAGCGACGCGCAGGATATCAGCATCGTGACGATGATCTGACTGATCGTTATTGATGATACTGTTCGGACGCCCGCGCTCGTGAACAGATTGATCACGTACAATACGCTCAAGAGTATCTCATTATGGCGGCCGGTTACACCCATTTGCTTATCGGGACCGGTGCTCACACGATGCATGCACGTTTGGAAATGGCAAGCCACAGTGTTCCTGAAAAGGAACTGCATCAAACCAATTGCTCAATCATTTGGAAGAGGAGCTATGGTTGAGTTACCAGGCTAAAGACATGAATCCGATTTCAAAGACGAGTAGGTAGCCCAAATATGCAAGCTGGAAGCCACTGCTGAAGGCGAGCTTCTTCTTTTGTTCATGGTTGTAAATCAGCACTAAGATGAATCTGGAATGTTGATGATGTTGGCTCAAAAATTTGATGGGTAGTAGAGATACCTTGCTAATCTGTTTGCAAAACAACAAGTGGTCGTGAATTCATTAGCTTTGGCTGCATACGCAATGAACTCTATGGGTAGAGACCCTAAGATAGTCACCCAGAACTTCATGGACTTTGCATAACGTTTCCGGATAAGTTTAGGTGATTGTATGCGGATTCCTGTTTCCGGGTCAATGTACTGCATGTGGAAGTTAATATAAATATTGCCCCAGAAGAAGATATCACATGTGTATGCAAAAAACTGCAACATAATCAATCAGGTTCCTATAATTATGAACAGAATACTTACAGCAATGAAATAGAACCGACGAGTAAAAGTCAGGCAAATTAGAGTAATACTTGATATAGCAGCAAAATGAATTACAGCCATGCAATATCTTCTGTAATGAACACTATTCAGACGTACAATTTTATTGAAGCGATCATAGAAGCTATAGAGCCATTTGTCCAGGTTCAGGTTCTTGTCAGAGTTTAAGGTTTTATTGGTAGTATCCTTAAGACGTTCACTACCATCAATGTCAGCAGGTTCAAAAAACTCAGTACCTTTGCTGATGTAGTTTTGAAATTGCTCCAGTGCATTTGGAAATGCTTCCAAAAATTTAAAAAACAACGCGGATTCAATCACCAATAATTCAACATGCACTTTGGCTTTTGCGAAAATTGTCTGTCGCATGGAACCTTTATCAGAGAAGCAACCAAACGTCCCACCTTGGGTTAAACTAGACAAAACTTGTGTTGCAATTATTATATCAACAGATCCTTTAGATACGATGAAGATCTTTGATTGAACGTCATTGCATCGAATAATTTCAGCGTCGATTTTATAGTATTGCGGTTCGAAGTGTTCGTAAAACACTTGGAACATATCGTTCGGGATACCATTGAGGAATTGCGTTCGGGTTAAAGTCCCAGCGAATAGAAGGCGTTTAACGTCCAGTCGGATTTTATCTGAGAATTTTCCCAAGAGAGAGTTGATGGGTTCACTGCCATGTCGAGATTGAACGTATTCAAAGTGCTCTTTCACTTCGTTGATTGTTTTCTCAGACACCAATTCGTTCTTTACGAAAGTAGTAAACGTAATGTATCTGGATTTTTCCTTGTTGATTATGACGGCATTAGCTCCAATCTAAAATTTCCCACTTGATTATCATTTAGGGAACATGCAGGAAGTCTTACTGTGGTTGAAATGACCTTGGTGATCACATAGAGTCGGAAGCACCAAAGACAAATATTGGTGAGTAAAGTTTCGACAACGTTATGCATGAAAGGATACTCACTGACACCAACATTGTCAGTATGGATACGTTCGAAGACAGCGTGCAATTGGAACATCAAAATTTCCATGAGATCGGTCCTGTTGATGAATGGAGAAGTCGATATGAAATTCACGGTTTGGTTACATGAATACGTCATTCGATTTGTATCCTACAAGAAGAATTTAATTGTAAATTTGAAGTTGCAATGGAAATGATTGGATTTACAAAGATGCATTCAGCCTGGAGCATATTGTTCCCAAAAACACCAACCATTACAAACAACAGGATACCATAGTAGAAGATATTCCCTAGATATTGAATAAAATCAGTGTACGTTTCCCCCATGAACCACAATCCCTGCATGGGTCGATGAAAAAGGGCAGTGAAGTATGCAAAATCTCGAATGCAATTGACTACAATTATAATTTATCATTATCTTATGATATCTTCTTCGGAATTTTTCTACATGTATATTGGTACTGTCCACGGTAATATATGGGAAAGAAGATGATAGGAATTGCAGCAATGATGTCAAGAACCATTGAAGTTTTCATGTAATGCTCGGTTGTTTTTCTTATATCTGTAACTTTGATATTTTCCTCATTGTAGTATTGCAAATGAAATCGGATCTGAAATTTGCATCTGAAATTCATTTGATTTCTGACAGATAAGATGATGAATGGTTTACATATATATCAATCCAGAGGACTGCAACAGCTACCAGAATGGCATACATGAATAGTAGCCAATATTTTTTGAAAATGGTATTGGTTCCAATCGAAACGAAGGAGAAGACCAAAATTACGATCGTCCGGAAGGTTTCCCAACAAATGAAGAATTTTCCATGCTGATCAATTGTCTTCTTCATTAGGAAATAGTAAAAAACACCAAGATCCTTCTTCAAGAGAGCGGTATATTCCTTGGCTATATTTGGATTGTAATCATCGTATATAACATATTTGAAGTAGTTTACTTTTCGGGTTATTTTCTGCCTATCTTTTTGTTTGCTCGTTATGAGAAAGTCACTCTTAATATTCGGATAAAGCAGTGTTAGATATTTTTCTTTATGCCAGGTTAATGTATCCTGTAACAGTTTCATTTCTGGAACAGACTTCAATCAAATTCAGAACTTGTGATTTGATGTGAGCTAATAAAATTTTCAAACTGCTTGAGCAAAATTTTGCAAAATTTTTGATGAAAATACATTATAGTTACCAGACCTTTTTTCTCAGTTTTGAGTACATCGTAGAAATCTATCAGACACATCGATACAATTTCACAAGCAGTCAGTGTTTTGACAGTAGAAAAGCATTTGATAGAGTGAAGAACTTCCATCAAATTAAAGCATTCACCAGGTTTTCGAATCTTCACCAATTTCTTCTCTCGATCACTCGGAATGTTTAAAACTTTCGAGCAATAACCTTTCGCTATTATATGAAAATGAATTATACGATCCCCAATCTACAAATTACTTGATGAATAAAAAATTGTACCAATGTATAATCAGGATTTACCTGAGAAAGAACACATCCTGGTGGATGAACTCCAACTTTACATCTTTCAGCTAACAATAGCAATAATTCTTGGGAGTAATATGAGAAGATTGGAACCTTTTTCAATGTGTCAATTATATCCGAAATGAAAATTTTATACTCAGGAGTTTCCTTTTCTGCAAATAAGATATTATGGCAACAAATTCCTTCTAAATACGATTTTACCTGGTTTGAATGTTATATTTTTGTTAAACTGCCACAAGAATTTATAGTAAGTATTGAAGTAGTTCCTGTAACGAAGAGCTAATCTATTGTGGATGAAATATTGTTGAATTTGATTGTATTCCTTAATGTACTCATATTTTAATTGATTGTCTTTCACTAAATTCGAAGATAATTCAACGACTAAGAAATTGACGAGATAACATCTGAAAAAAATTGTTATGAAAATTGAAGGGGGTGATTATTAAAAAAAGATAGTACCCAATACAGGTGAGAAATGTATACATGAGCATTCCATGAGCACTGACTGCAATTCTTTCAACTAGAGATAAACTACAAATTGCATTAATGTTGTAAACGAGACAAGACATTAATGGCCAGTTATCCAGTGGAAACAATTTGAAATCTTCAAGAAAAAGATAAATTAAATAATGAGCGACAATTTTGTTCTCACCTTTATCTGCATTCATTTTCTTTACTTGTCCAAAATTGAAGAAGAGATAGTGATAGCACGTTGAGACATATATCAGGGTAAAATATAGAACAAAGTATTTGATTGCAATTATCCAGAAGACATATTTAACATGATGTTGTTCGAGTCGAATTATAACTTCAATGAGTTTGTACCATTGGATAAATTTAGGTAAACGTAAATAGAACTAAAATTATCCTTTAGAAATAAAAATAATAATTGAATCTTTAATTACCTCATAGTTTGAAGGAATTGCAGTAAGCAAACGTAAATAGTCATAAGGAAATGTAGAAAAGAAATCCAACAAGAACCTGAATTCTTTGAACTTGTAAAGGAGTAATTTTGATATATCCATTACTTCCGTTCCATCAACGACGACAAATGAAATTGCCTGAATGTAGATTTCAAGGAAGTAAACCAAATCAACAAATAAATTTATCAATTTAACTTCTTCCGGTAAATATCCTTTGAAGACATAAAAATATGGTAGATACAAAGCCTAAAATAAAATTTTTAGTAATAATTGTTTGAATATTAGAGAACTTACATGCAATACAACAACACAAAGATGAAAATAGAATAAAGCTCTCCTGGGATTGGAATTTGGGTTGACAATATAAGGACATTTGGCTCTAGGACAAACTACGTTGTTACCTACAAAGTATTTATCCTTCAAAACCAGAGTATCAAGATACAATGAATGAAATGATAGATCCACTTGTCTTAGCATTTCATTTGAGATGCGCTTATATTTAAGATCGTACAAATTCATTTCCATGATAAGTCTCCATTGTCGTTTTAATCGCATAATTTCGCACTTCGAATTTGTAAAATTTCTGTGACGTTTTGCAAAAGCAATTCGTTGTTTAATAGCCTGGCCAACAAAACTGAAATCATTACGATAGTTCCGAGAAACTCGATTGAATTCAGGAAGGGATAAAATTTTGATTTCGCAATCGGTTGCACATTGGATGAAGACCTTCGGTCTGACAATCATCTTCAAAGACGTCTCCCCAAAAAGTGTACCAGCTGAAAGAGTAAGAATGGGAGTGGAATCATCTTCCGGAGAGAGGATATGCACAATTCCCGAATACAAATATATCATTCCATGGTAGGCAACATTGGGTTGAAACAAATAATCTCCAGCCAAAAAGTAAAGGGTCTGCATGTTGACACAAAGTTCGCTTTTCAAGGAAAATGTTAATTTCGAGAAAAGATGTGAGTGACTTAGCGATTCATAGTAGATATCAGTCTTTGCTTCTGTCTAGCAGATAAACAAAAATGGGTAAGATTAAGGAAAGATATTGCGGAATATGTTCGAGGATTACAAGCAAAATGGTCGGAAGAAGATCCTCGATATCTGTAGGTAGGACAGCACGTCGTTTCGCCCACAACATGTCATAATAAGCCAGAGTATGCTTCTTGTATTTGTCGGATATCTCGAAAAGTTTGCCCAATTTGGCGAGATGCAGTCGATATTCGTACCGACCTTCCAAGATGAAGATGTAATTGTTGAAGGTATGGGCGATTTCAAAAAGGGAATGAATACTGAAACCGATGATAAGTGATGCGAGAAATATCAGAGATTCAGTGTCATTTTGATCGATGATAAATCCAGGCGATCCATGCAAGAGAACATCGCCAATCGTCGTGAAGGAAATGATGAACCAAGGGAACGGATCCGAAAGGTTCGTTTCAGTGAAGTATTCAAGCGAATGGGTCCAATTTGGTTCTGGGCAATTTGGCCAACAACTACCCGCATACGCCCACACCAAAGCACCCATCAAATTAATCAACAACAGAAGAAAAACATGGGTGACCTTCAACATAACGATTTCAGTCTTCACCGTCGAGAACTTCTTCAGAAAAAGATGTGCTACCAAATGGAACTACTATCACTTTCAGAAAATGAAGATCTTTTACGATTGGTTCACTTACCACACGTAATACAGTCTTCAATTGCTGGATGCGTTGAAGTTTGGGTGTTGCTAGGTCAGGGAAGACGACAATACAACATTCGTAGATTGGTAGCAATGATAACGTGTCCATGGTGAGGATGATTAAGTTGCGTGGTGGGACGAGGACAAATTTCTTAACTCGATGGTATCTTGTAACCGGATTATGGTTTGATGTATGGAGATGAAGTAAAAGTGCGATTTTTGTGATTTACCTGTGTATGTAAGCGATGATGGTATCAAAGAGGTAGATGAACTCCAAACAGTAGTAGTAGCTAAAGCTCGTTGTATCGCGTGGATCGAAATAAGCCACGTAAAGCGCGTGAAAGATTGAAAGAACTGCTGCTAACTCCACGGACCAAACCCATGCCTCGTTCACCAACAGCTCGACGAGGCGATTCAGAAAGAAGTCTGCACATTACACCATCTTGAGGTTGCTTTATGTGTAAACGGATTTCTTTTTGTATTTACCTGTTTGCTCAACCACGGGTGTACGTTTTGATGACTTCCACAATACTTCAGATGACCTCATTATTTTCTACTTCATAATTATATGGAAAATGCAGTCATGAATTGTGCAGTCATTTTTGACTTTGTAGATGACTTTTCAGGTTTTATTTTCTGACATATGATTTGATTTTGAAAACTTCAAGTAGTTTTTAAGGGATAAATTTTAGACAATTTTTTTGGACCACATTGTTTCCAATCAGAGATTATGGCCGATAATTGCTTTTCATAAAAAATCACTTCAAAATTTTCGCAATTCTTAGATGCCTTTTTGAAATCTTAATGGTTATGGACTATTCCAACTTGAATTTTCTATAAAATATTTTGAAAATTACAAACTAAAATTCCTTTCAGTTAATTAGGAAATATGGAGAGCGTAATTTTTATCAGTAAGATTACCTTTATCATACCGTCGAAAATAACTGCAATACAAATGTAAGTAAAAACATTCAAATTGCACATAAATAAACGAAAATGGCAAAACAACGACCTGTTTTATTTTAACTATGTAAATTAGCTAATTTAGCAGCAATAAATACTTGAAAATGCCAAAATAAATATATTTGAGAATAAAGTGTAAAGAAAGATTAACATCTAAACAGTTCAATCAGGAAAAATAATCATGAAACTCCTGAATGTTCAAAATCCTTCCTGAACACAATTTAATGCAACATTAAAAGGAAATCAGCATGTTTTGTTAATTACACTCGGGGATGTTTAATTAAGCACTTGGGATCTGAGTAAAGTGCAAACGAAATTAACGAATGAATAATTGACCCCAGTGTCCAAAATGCCAAATTAAATAATCAAAAATGTTATGTTATTCGCATCGTTCCCCTCAATTACATTCAGTCTACAAGTCTACATTCAATGAATGTCGAACGAATCATCGAGAAACTCAAGAGAGGAAGAACGTGAAAACGTTGATGATGGGAGGTTAATGAAAAATGTAACTGGCAATCCTTTTCTCGGGGCAATTCGAACGTGCGCTCGCAACACCTGCTAATTTAAATTTTAATTAAAACAGATGAAACTTCTTAATGTCTCCATGGAGTTAGCCATCATTGCAATTGCGAGTATAGCAATTTCAGAACCATTGAAAACATCTAAACCCGAAGTACTTCTGTAAATGTATGTGGTGATCAACCACTGAAATTGACTACAGCCATATTCGCATATGGCAATTGCAAGTGTAATTATACGTTCGTATGGCTGATGTGTATTTTTGCTAACAATTAAATTCTAATGGCGTTCTGGAGCGTTCTCGAACAAAGCGTTTTCTAGCAGCTCATAAATGATATGAATAAATTGAATTGCGTTTATACTTGCAAATGGGATGCGAAAGAATTGTATGAATTGTACCATGTGAGGAAGACAATGTATGTAGTCAAAGCCTAATTGCAAATCCTTTCGCAACGGTTTGCCTTTACTTCACGTCGCTTTTGCAGTCGGCAATTTGTTGGATTTTGCTAATTGTCCACATGCTTGTTTGTATTTGACATGGAACCCAACATTGAGCACTTTACGCCGAGCTAATGATATCAGTCAACAGGGTTGCACCACTTCAATTAAACATCGCATCACACGGCTTTGAAAATTGCTTTGTGGAATTGTCAATGTTACATGTTATAATTAAGGCTGCAATTTCACTCTTAATCAAAATTGAACTTCTTTGTAGAAAATTACATTTATGAATCATGTCAATAGATTTCTGTGAACGAGTAAAGACCAAATTGTTATACAAAATTTCAAAATTTAAGAAGAACCAGTTGGAAAAGAGCAGCAAAGCAAATAAGTTAATATTGAAATACATAAAATATAAATTTCAAAAGAACTAGTAAAAAAGGATTGGAAATTTTCTCATAATTAGAAGAACTGCGATTAATTGAGTCTTGTGATACTTTGCCTTACTAATTAGTTAAAAATCAATATACTAATTAACCAGATAATTAGCGTTGAAAACACATCTTCAATCTTTAAAAAAGAATAATCGCCAGCAGCAGGCTCCCATTAAGGCTTGGCAGGATGGCGATTGCAGAGCTGGTTACGTAATGACTTTGACTGATGACAGAGGAATTTGTTGATGGTCCTTCTTATTGTCAGCCGATCGATTGGAATGATGGCGAATCCCGTGAAGAAGCAGTAGGTCGTAGTGTGAGTGAATAAGTTATGGGTTCGTCGAGTGACATCAAATGTGCTCCTGGCACAGTTTAAGTGCAAAATTTACTCGTTGGACATTCTTCCACACCATTAACCACCATTTGGCAGGTTCAATAGCTTTGACTTCATTTTCATCAGTCCAAATTTATGCCCCTAGCTTTTTATTAAACCTATATCCAACCATTAAACTAATTTGCAATAATAATTACAAATTTTCTTTTTTTTATCAGATATTCATAATGTTATTGAATTGACAAGTTTTTTTTTTAGAAAAAATTGTGTTGGTTAATAAACCTGGGATGAAATGCTGGAATGAAACGCAGAAACGCTCAGTCACATTCAGAGCTTGATTTGATTTAATGGGCAAAATTTTGCATTTTCGACACCCATTTTTTCAAGTTCGGGTATTTCGGAATCCCGGATAGATTCGGGGCCATGGCCAATATTATTTGTTGGTCAAAGTATGGCAACTCCCTTCCTTTGAATCATCCAAATTGGTGCACTAGTTTGGAAGATATGAACATTTTTGAAAATGTGAGCGATTTTTTTCTTTGTACACGATTTTTGCTCTTCCCAAGTCAAATGGGCATGAATCCATGGATTTTTGGAAAGTGCTTATCAAAACCTACAATTTGGTTCCAACTTTAGTTTAATTGGTATAGTCGTTTAAAAGTTATACTCACTCAAAGGAGCGAAAAAAAAATTTTGCATTTTTGAGAGCCTATTTTTTACACTTTGGGTATTTCCGAATCCCGGACAGATTCGGGATCATGACCAATGTTATTTTTTCGTTAAAATATCTTAAATGAACGTTAATTCTCATACAAATTGCTCCAGTAATTTTCGAGTTATTTAATAATTAGAATTAGAAAACGGAAGCAAAGAAAATAGTCATATTTGGTATCAAAAGAAAGGAAATTAAATTTTCTATGCGCTCAATTCATTTGTTTATTAAGCAGCTTAAGTCATGTCAAACGCTTTAGAGAAAATATTCAATAGAAATATTGAATTGTCATATGATCCTACCGCTGTTGGAATTGGTCTCGAGATAAACCGGATCTTATTCGAGCACAAACATATTTAATTTTTGCAATTAAAAAAGAATGGGGGCAACGAAAATAGTCATATTTGGTATCAAACGAAAGCAAATTAAATTTTCTATACGATCAATTTATTTATTCATGGGACAGCTTGAACCGAATTGAACGCATCAGAATAAATCCTCAATACAAGCATTGAACTGCCGTATGATCGTATGAGTTAAATGTGTGTATGTCATTCAGCTAACATAACTAAATTTTTTTACTTGTTTATGGATACACGATTTCGAATTGAACACGCAATTGAGCAGAAAGTAGACCTACTATGGACATCTATCATCCAGTTGAGTAAAACAACGATATCTCTCGTTTTAAAACGCATTTTTTACCAAAGTGTGTTTGTTGCAATTCGTAGTCATAACATTAAACCTGAAGTATCGAATTTCGTTCTGCTCAAAGGCGGACACATACAAATTTATGACTGATACAAATTGACTAATATATTTAATAATGACAATTTCATAAAGGGACATAATGTTATTTGTAATTTATACCCCACAAATTTTAGGGTCCTTGGCAGAACTTTGCCACCATCTGC
>JARJDZ010005960.1:0-37934 GCA_030264555.1 Aleochara sp. GC000083
TCGGTCCATTAGTTTCGGAGATATGAAAATTTTTGAAAACTCGAGCGATTTTAAGAATTTCATATCGCTTTTTTCGCTACAAACTTTTTTTTCAAATTTTTTCTTCGAACGCGATTTTTAGTCGTCCAGTGGCCAAAAGGGCATGAACCCATAGATTTTTGGAAAGTGCTCATCAAGACCTACGATTTGGTTACAACTTTAATTTAATTGGTTCAACCGTTTAAAAGTTATCCAGAGTTAAAGGAGCGAAAAAAAGCAAAAATTTTGCATTTTTTGGACCCCATTTTTTCCGTTCGGGTATTTCTGAATCCCGGATAGATTCGGGACCATGACCAATGATATTTTTTCGTCAAAATATGGTAAATGCCCTTTGAATCGGCAAAATCGGTCCATTAGTTTCGGAGATATGAAAATTTTTTAAAACTCGAGCGATTTTAAGAATTTCATATCGCATTTTTCGCTACAAACTTTTTTTTCAAATTTTTTCTTTCAAAGCGATTTCTGGCTTCCACATGACCAAAAGGGCATAAACCCATAGATTTTTGGAAAGTACTCATCAAGACTTACAATTTGGTTCTAACTTTAGTTTAATTGGTCCAACGGTTCAAAAGTTATACGCAGTTAAAGAAGCAAAAAAAAAGCGAAAATTTTGCATTTTTGGTACACCTTTTTTCAGGTTCGGGTATTTCTCATTCCCGGACAGTTTCGGGACCATGACCAATGTTATTTTTTCGTCATAATATGATAAATGCCCTTTGAATCGTCCAAATCGGTCAATTAGTTTCGGAGATATGAAAATTTTTGAATACTCGAGCGATTTTAAGAATTTCATTACGTTTTTTTCGCTACAAACTTTTTTTTCAATTTTTTTCTTCTGACACGATTTCTGATCTCCCCATTGCCAAAAGGGCATGAACCCATAGATTTTTGGAAAGTGCTCATCAAGACCTACAATTTGGCTTCAATTTTAGTTTAATTGGTTCAACCGTTCAAAAGTTATACGCAGTTAAATGAGCGAAAAAAATCGAAAATTTTGCATTTTTGGGACCCCATTTTTTCGTTTCGGGTATTTCTGAATCCCGGATAGATTCGGGACCATGACCAATGTTATTTTTTCGTCGAAATATGTTAAATGCCCTTTGAATCAGTCAAATCGGTCCATTAGTTTCGGAGATATGAAAATTTTTGAAAACTCGAGCGATTTTAAGAATTTCATTACGTTTTTTTTCGCTACAAACTTTTTTTTCGATTTTTTTCTTTCAATGCGATTTCTGGCTTCCACGTGACCAAAAGGGCATAAACCCATAGATTTTTGGTAAGTGCTTATTAAGACCTACAATTTGGTTCTAACTTCAGTTGAATTGGTCGAACCATTTAACAGTTGTACATAGTTAAATAGGCGAAAGAAAGCGAAAATTTTGCATTTTTGCAAAAAATGCGAGCCTTTAAAAACCAATCTACTCAATGATTTTCAATGTCAAGTACAAAGTAAAACGTGCCAGCAATTTTATTGTGCAATTATCAAACGCTAAACACAAAAATTTTAAGTAAATGCACATGTGTATGCTTATCTGTAAAAGGTAGTATGTATATAAACCGCTGGATTCAAGCAAATCATAACAATCTTGTTGAGTGTTTAAATTCAGTTAGATATACACGTTATTGCGAGCTATTTATTATTCACCAAGTTGCTGAAATGAAGACGTTTCTCATTTTCATTGCTTATTTCGCGGCTGCCTTTGCCCAGGACATAGTTTTCAATAACGACTTGCCCATAAAATCTGGTAAGATCGAAAATTAACAAATAATTTGAATTTAAATACTAAAATTATGAAGGGAATTATACCCCTCTTTATTCCCTCTATGATATTTTGGCAACGCCGCATTGACAGTAGCCGGCCCTTATACAGGGTATTCGAAGAATTCTCTTGTGATTTTTTTTCCTCTTCGTAGATGCGCCCATTTCACGTATCATTAATGGTAAATTGGCATATCCAGGACAATTTCCTTGGCAAGTTGGAATTTTTCACACCACCAGCGCTGGAAATAAATTCTGCGGTGGTTCCCTAATCAGTAACGAATGGATTTTAACAGCAGCGCATTGCGTATATGGGTAAGGTCGTATCAAAATCTAAATCGAAATGTGTGTTAACAAGTTAAATCTTTAGGGCAAAGAACTTCCAAGTTATTTTGGGTGCAACACGTGCGTACGATCCGGAACCTGGGAAAATCCAAGTGCCAGCTGCTAAGGCTCTTTACCATCCACATTACAATCCGAGGACCCTGAAAAATGATGTTGGCCTTATAAAGTTGGCGCATCCCGTGCAATTTACACAGAATATTCGCCCCATTCGCTTGGCTCGCAGTCGCGACCATGTTAATGCAAGAGTCAATGTTACTGTTAGTGGCTGGGGAAAAACTAGAGATTGTATGTATTTCTATCCTTATGTATTGAGTTAAAACAGAGTTTACAGTTTATTTTCATTTACAGCTGAGCCAGGAATCACAAATTATTTGTTCCACACCGACTTAACAACAATTACAAATGATGACTGCAAACGTTATTACATCCCAGAGTTGGTTTCCAGAGGCGTTTTGTGCGCGAGTGGTCTCAACTTGAAGTCTGCATGTCAGGTAATTAATATTCATAAGGTGAGGATGCAGTCCTTTATTTATTTATAATTGCAGGGTGATAGCGGTGGTCCTCTCATTGCTAAGGATTACGATGGTTATCCTGTCCATGTAGGAGTTGTAAGTTTTGTAAGTTCCCGAGGCTGCGAAGTTAGCTATCCGAGTGGATTCAGTCGTACTTCCAGTTATATTGGCTTCATTAATGCTAATACTGGGCTTAATTTCCCGTAAATATCATTATTTAATTTTTTGAAAATGAAAATTGTAAATAATACGAAAATAAACATAGTAGCGCCCTCTTTTGAACTGATTAAATAATCGTTTTCGCAGTGGCGCCAATACGACAAGTGGCGAAACTACAAATAAGGCTCGTTTCATACAATAACTTCCCTATGTGAATAATTATAACCAAATAATTCAAACATGTCTAAGCTAATTGGAAGATTTTCTGCATTTCCTAAAGGACAATTCCGTTCCTTGAGTACCCCAACTGCAAATGCTGATATAAAACCGGTATTGACAAATAGAAATCCTCGCAATTTGGAAAAACTGCGTATTGCCTATAAACCAGCAGGCTATCATTTGGAAAAACCTGGGCGATCCTTCTGGCATAAGTATGTTAATACATTTTGATTCTGTTCTGCATTTATAATGTATATTCCTATTTTAGATTAGAATTAGAAACTTCTATTAGATATGTGACAGCAACTATAAAACATTTTGAGAATGGACCAGTCATTTCAGCATCAACTCAGGAATGGCCCATTAAAAAACAACTCTATCGCTACAATGATTCTGCAGCATATATCAACTTAGGCAGGGTGCTGGCACAACGGTGTTTGCAGTTTGGCATTACAGAAATCAGCTGCAATATTTCAACAGAGCACAATAAAGAAGGAAACACTGCACTATTCTTAAATGCCTTACAGGAAAATGGAGTGCAATTACAGGAAGGTGAACAATACAAGAAGCCCAGACCATGGGACCAATACAGGCCTGAGAAACCATGGGAAACTGAAGAATAATATTAATAAATGGTAGTTTAAACAAATGGCTTTTATTACATTACTACTTTACATTGTGATCACCAACATTTAATCATAAATAAATTCCTAGGATTTGTTTAGTTATTCATCCTTCTTAATGTCTGCAAAGAGTTTCTGAAACAGCACATTGTTAATATCATTGCATTTTATCATGAATTATGTAACTTACGCCTTTGTTGTAGTTCTTGAAGAAGGTTTCTGAACCTAATTCGAACGTACGTTCAAAGAAGAACGCCGATGCACATATGGTGAGTGCGAATGTGGAGGTCCTTCGGAAAAGGGCGTTATAGATGGTCGTTTGGATGCCCATTTTGTTTAAATTTTTGTTCAAGATTGGAAAATCTCGTAGAGAATATTTGGCGATCAAGAGAATAGCAAATGACAGCCGCGAAATGCCCTTGACTCAATGTCATCTAAAATAACCGAAGATTCACGAAGTTCATTTCGGAGAGGGAGTAAAGAATGATATTACTCCCTCCGTGATTAATTTTGATAAGATTGGAAGAAATAATTGGAAATTTATTAATTACATCAGAGATCTATTTATTAATATAAAACAAATAAAGTTTCTACACGTAAAATGTTTTCATCATTCATGATATTGATAGCATAAGAGTAAAAATTAATGAAATTGTTATTTACACATTCGAACGCCAGAAATTGCATCAAACAAATTCAATTCAAGATCAAATTTTGACTTCATTCATCCATCAGTTATGCGTCTATAAGTGACACAACTTCAGTACTTAAAAAAGCAAAAAAGAAGATATAAGTTGCAATAATGCTTAAAATGTAAGTTGCTGGACCGCAACGTTTAAAATAGTAAATCATTCAAGTGCAATAATTATAATCAATAACAACTATCATTTGAAACAACGTTTTGAAGTAATAGAAATTTTGCGCGGGGATACTTAGGGGGTACATTCATCGTCATATAGGTCGCTATCTTCAAAATCCAATTCGCTCCGTTCAGGCGCGCTTTTGAACTGCTTATATTTCGATTGAAGTTTCTCCTTCAGAGATTTGATGTCAATGGATGATTTGTTGCCGTCCGCAGCCGCCGTGCGCTTCCTGCGGCGTCTGCGTCGCTTGCGCGATCGTGGCTCTGCCAACCCATCGTCCTCCTCGTCTTCGTAACCGTCCTCGTCGTCTTCAGGCGGCTCCTGTTTCGTGATTGGAAGCATAACTTCTGGAGTCGCGCTTACGGTGCTTGTGGATGCTTGTGGCGGTGCTTCTTTAGGTGCCGAGTCCGCTTTGCTGCGAGGCGTGCTCGCAGGCACCTGCTCCTGCTCGGACATGCAGTCACTGTAGCTGACGCCCGTTTCGCTGATGTCCAGCGTTTCAGTCTTGATGTTTAAGATGTTGAATTCTGGCTCGGGTGGCTGCGCATTCGTTTGCGCCGGTGGTCTCGTTTCGGGCGTTAGAGCGAGTGGATCCTGTGGAATCGCCTTGGCTTTCGTACCCGACGCAGCTGTCGAAGGAGTTCCAGTGGGAGTGGAAGTCACGGGTGGCGTTTTCGACGAAGGACCAGAATTACCGGCTACGGCTGCTGCCGCGCTCGCAACTGCTGCTTCGATTGCTTCGGATACGTTTGCTGATGATGGTTGAGATTCACTGCCTGCAGCGCCCTTTTTCCCGGTCACCGAGCGTCGTGGTGGTTTTCGGTGTCGCAGAAGCGATTTGCTCTTGTGACTGACGTTGTAATATTTGGGCGCGCGAATGAACGGCCGTGATTTCGTGCCGCGTCGTGTTGGGCTTAGTTCTTCTTTGGTTGACGCCTCCGGTAGCGGCTGTGGGGCGCTCTGAAATTAGACCAAACATGAATATACATGCAAATAATATTCGTCAGAATAAAAAGAAACACTTACGCGTTTTGGAGGTCTCTTCGCAAACGAAGGACTTATCCGGACTTCACAATCTTCTTGTTCATTCGGTACCTTCAGCTTTTCTTTATTTTCAATACTTGGCTCTTCAATTTCCTGTTCCTTTTCTTTCTCCTGTTCAACTTCAGTAGGTTCGACGTCTGAAGAAACGCTCTGACTGCGTTCCTGAATATGCGTTTGATTATTCGGTTCATTCTGATCTTTTTGCACATTATTAGGCATTTCACCTGGACTTGGCGGTTTAAATGGAACCAATGTCGGTACGGAGCCCGGCTCGACGCGTTTTAACATTGTTTTCGCCTCCTCGAGACTGATTTGCTGCAATTGCTGCTTAGGCAAGGATAACCGATAGACAACTTTCGATTTTGCCGCTGAGGTCGGCGTTTTCACTGGACGTGCAAAATTCGGTCGCGCCATTTGTGCAGCTTTTGAGACTGGTTGCGGAGGTTTTGGGTGCAACCTCATGGGTGCTTCCGGTTGCAAGATCGGCGGCATAACATTTGAAGGTGCCGCAGTTGCTGGTCCACCTGCTAGATTCGCTAATCCTTTAATCTGAAAATTTAAATGATAAAATTGCTGCATGCAATCTCTCACACGACAGTAGTGGCGCTGGTGTCGTGACGCCAAAAAACCAATCAATGACATTTCAGATATCTTACTTTGAGTTGTTGCGCTGCCGAATAGAATTCCTCCAGCTTGGATTTTTGGATCACTACTTCTCCGATGTAAATGAAATTCACCAATCCTTTGACGATATCGAATGACACATCTTTGAGAAATATAACTGGGTGCTGCCATGGCGATACGTTGCTGATCACTTCATCGAAATATGGGCTGCATGACGACAATACAAGCTAAAAATACATGTTACATTAAATGGCTAATAAACTTAAATTATCTTCTTACCCTATGACACTGAATGTATTTGCCTTCAGCGCAAAGCGTAATATCCGTGAATTGCTCCCTTTGAAGGAGAATTGGCAATGTGCTTTGCATATTGCCATGGTGATTGCTCCATTTCAAGCAAACCTCATCATCTCTCTTCTCTCCAGGTTGCTTTGCACCGGTTATTGTAGTACCGGGCATCGTAGTTTTAGCCGCTGTTGTTCTATACTGTGCACCATGAGGACCACTCTTCGAAATGTTCGCAACGAATTGTTGCAACATTTGCGGCTGCTTCATCATATGCGGCGCCGGCATTGCAGCTGCAGGAGCTTTGGTGCTTTGTTTTGGCCCAACAAATTGCTGCTGCATGCGTGCAAGCGGCACCGGCGTGACAATCGGCGTAAATACGCTCGTTATAGATGTGGCTTCTGGAAATGGCAAAAGATTAGCATTGTATAGGCAACAATTCTAACAGTATTATTACCTGTGTTGTTTTTTGCAATTACATTCTCAATTATCTTTTGCTCCACATCAGCTGTAGTGCTGCTGTTGTCCGACTTGGATGCCCCTGGAGCTGTGCTAACTGGATCATCCTCTTTAGCATTCACTGGGCAATCCTTATCATAGATGTTGTCTTTGTCATTGAGTATAACCTCCAAGGGCTTGTTGCCAACCACAAGTCGCTTGAATTTCTGATCTTGGGTGGGCACCCAGAGGATTGTTGCCACTGTGGGCCTGATTCTGGCTGCAGCTACTTTCAAGGGATCCACAGGATGGTTGTGTTGCAGATTCAATATGGGTAGAGGCAAATTGTTATCTACCATCATTATTGTGCTCTAAACAAATGAAACATGATTAGTTTTGATGAAATAAATATAGGTTGGAATGGATGCATACCTTGCATGTAGTGTTGCTGCATACCCATTGTATGTAATTTTTGGAGCGCTTTTGCGCCAGAAATACATATCCGCGGTAGAGCAAACGCAATCCGTAGCCTTTCGCCTTCAGAATCTCCACTTTCAGTTGATCTTCCTCGTTCATTTTGCCGGATTGATGGCGCTCCAGGATGACTCGAACGAAAAAAAATTGAACTTTTGATAGACACCAGCACTACCAATATAAACTCTCGTAAACAGTCTTCAGTTACATGATGTCGGGTAGAATCACACGTTTAGTGCATCGATCATTTAAATCAAGCAATCAACTCGTTCACAACAAATACACTAGTCACAAATCGTTTGTTTGCGCCTATTTTTGTATATTTAGGTTAATTAAACCGAAAATGTCGCGTCGAAAGAAGCTTCTTGTCATCCGCCAAGCTTGCTTGCAAACATGGATTCGCTTGCAAACAACGCACTAGTCCATCAATGAACGCAAGATGGCTCTTCTGTAAAATGACATTTTGGCTTTGTTTTCGCACAATTAACGACATTTAAATTGATTTATTTGAATTTTCTGAAATGTAACTGCTATCCCATGCATAAAACATGCGTTCTGTGCAAAACTATTGAAGATAAGTATAATTTCTTTTCACTAGGCAACCCAATGTACAACCAAATTTTTGTTTCTAAATTTTCAAATTTACAATTGATCCTCAATATTTTACTAGATAGCATAATGTATGATCTATATTTATATTTGTTAAGGCCATAGAATCATTTTAAATAAAATTTTAGGTTCTGTAAAATGCTGTCAAAATTTTGACAATTTATCAGTTTGACAGCTGACATATCTTAGTTTGTCATCTGTCAATAAAAACCCTGTAGTTACTCATGAATCTAGTTAGTTTTTCGTGCAATAATTATTTCCACTTGCAATTGACGTAAAAAGCGTATCAAGCAATTCGCTTAGATTGGCGTCATAACGTGGAAATTCGCTGACCTTCGCGCTGACCTCGAGAATGGCCGCGCCAGCACGAGAAGCACGTGATCGGTTGCAAAATTCGAACACAATGCGCCTGCCTACAATCACCACAGCTGCGTATTCGGCCTCTCTTCCCTCCTGTTCGCACGTATCAGCAACGTAACCAAATTGGTTAACTCGCAGCGCCAACGTTCACGTTCGTGCATCGCATCGAAAAATCGTTCCCATTTGTCGTGGTTGCGTCTGGTTGGCGGCCATCTTAAGCGGTAAGTCCGGGCCTTCCATGCTTTTTCATCCGCTTTTTCGCAACCAATAATTGCAGAATTTCCCAAAATTACATCACATTAACATTGGCAATTGCAAGTCCTTTCGTCGTCATGGTAACTAACTTAAAACCCGTGATCGACATTTGACTGTCACCGCTCCCGGACATTCATTATTGGAATTGCTAATAATAGGAATTCTAGACATTTAATGCGTTTGGATTTGAGGAGGGTTTGATCTGCAGGAGGCAAGGGACTTGGGCGAAATTGCGTTGATTGCGTATTCATGTTATGTAATTTTTTCCTGACAAATTTTCATTGTTCAATGTTAAAGTTCGACGAAAACGCGGCAGTGTCTCAATCCAAGTGGATTTTTTCCTCGAGGAGCCGAGTTTATAGTAGTTTCACGAGACGAGTGCATTGTTCAAGTGGAAGTTGCTGCGTGTGTACATTTTTATCAGGAATAAAGTGCAAAATTGAGTCATTGGGAGATTTTTGAGGTTAGGTGCTGCGTAAAATAGCTGATACGAACGTTACATAAGCGAGTTGCACGCGAAAATCGATTTTCCCCACAACAGCAATGTCGTTTACATCTAATATTAGCCCATTCATTTGCATGCGCCACCATCAGCTGTAACATTGAAAAGTAAAAATACACCTGCACTTACATAACAGGTTGCTTGCTAAACACGCGCCCGTTGGCCTTAAATTGCATTCCGCGTCGGGTGGTCGTAATCTAATTAAATCGGCGGACGACTTAATTGTGTCAATATCGTCGCGCTGATCCCAATTCCGTGCTTGCAGGTTCCATCATCAAGTAGAAACACACTCAGAGACAACATGCTGCCGTCATTCATCACGAAGGCGATCTGCCAGCCCAGCCAGCCATCGGCTCCAGAGCAATGCAAAGCATTGTCAGCGCCTTCCATGTCGCTGGTGCCCGGCAGGACGATTGCCGCTGCCTCTGCGAACCCCAACGAGAGCTGCGAGTTCGGCTCCACCAAATACTTCCTGCTCTGTGGTCTTGGAGGTACGTACAACTGCACCAACTGTAAGAACAGTTTCAAATGTAGAATGTTTTAGGTATCTTGTCATGTGGTATCACTCACACAATGGTTGTACCCTTGGATTTGGTCAAGTGCCGCATGCAGGTCGATGCCCAGAAGTACAAGAGCTTGGGCACTGGTTTCAAGGTGACCATGGCTGAAGAAGGTGCGCGTGGTCTGGCCAAGGGCTGGGCGCCAACCTTCATCGGCTACTCCATGCAGGGTATGTGCAAATTCGGCCTGTACGAGGTCTTCAAGGTGCTGTACACGAACCTCATGGGTGAGGAGAACGCCTACCTGTACCGTACATGGTTGTACCTTGGTGCTAGCGCCAGCGCTGAATTCTTCGCTGACATCGCGCTTTCCCCAATGGAGGCCTGCAAGGTAAAGATCCAGACGACACCCGGCTTTGCCAACACTCTCCGTGAGTGCTACCCAAGGATCATGGCTGAAGAGGGCGTTAACGGGTTCTACAAGAGCTTGGTGCCACTCTGGGGTCGTCAAATCCCATACACGATGATGAAGTTCGCCTGCTTCGAACGTACCGTTGAATTGTTGTACCACTATGTGGTACCCAAACCACGTGCTGATTGCACCAAGGGTGAACAGCTCGTGGTGACATTCGCTGCTGGTTACATCGCTGGTGTGTTCTGCGCCATCGTGTCGCATCCAGCTGACACACTCGTCTCCAAGATGAACCAGAAGAAGGGTACCTCCATGGGCGACATCGTCAAGGAGATTGGTTTCATGGGTCTGTGGAAGGGTCTCGTTCCCAGGATTGTCATGATCGGCACGCTCACTGCCGCACAATGGTTCATCTACGATGCCTTCAAGGTAAATTAAAGTTTCCACTCTTACTGGAATCGTTTATTAACTCATTTTTTAAATAATTTAGGTCGCTACCAACATGCCCCGCCCACCACCACCAGAAATGCCAGCATCGTTGAAGGCGAAGCTAGGCAAAGATCACTAAATAAAATAAGTAGCAAAGCGGGAAGCGAAAATAGATAACGAGACAAAAAAAATAAAGAAAAGCGAAAACATTAACGGTTGAATTCATTATGCAATATCATTGAGCAGTCAATTCGAGGAGGGTATGTAACCGACCGTACAGAACGTGTAGATGAATCCCTGCGAAACAACTTCCAAAAATTGTATTAGATATCATCGATCGATCGACCGCACGACAGCAGAACATTAAGTTATTATCGTTGTAAATGCTTCACGAGTTTAAACAATGAAGTTCAATTAGTTACCTACCAAATGAGATTACCTCTACTTGATTATTATGATTAAGCATGGAAATTGATCGAGATACTCAAGAGCGCTCTGGAAGCGTTTTGCAAATCGATGCAGATTGTAATGCAATTACAGTATTTCTTCATCCAAGCAGTTCAACAATATTAATTGCGCGTTATGTACGCGCATACATTAACTAACAAATTATTTTTATTTTATTGTAATAGTAAATGTTGAAACATAATTAAAGTGATAGTAATGTTTTAAAGTACAGGTGAAGTACCTCTATAAACAACGCATTCTCATAAATATTTTCTTTGCGCTTTAAGTTGAAACATGGAAAATTTACATGCTGCCATATGATATCAACGTCGTTTAAGATTACGGTATGTTAAATATTGATATAACGATTAATTACAATTTTTGGAAAAAAAGGGAAAAAACGAATTTCTAACACTCTGTATAATACATGTGTAATAATTCGTCATAAACCACGGAGGGCGCTGCTTTATAGAACCCTCGAGCGGGAGTAATGACTTTACTCCCGCTACGGAAGCTGTGTTGTAAATATAACCTCAAAAATTATATCACTTTCATTTATAATTCCAAGCAAATCAAGTGGGCTAATTTTGTAACAATGGCAGATAGATTAACCCAATTACAGGATTGTATTAATCAGGTAAGCCTTGTTTATAATCACTAATAGTTACCAATAGTTACACAATATCATTTTAGCAAGCTGAGCATTTTTGCAACAGCATTGGGATATTGCAACAATTTGCCTCCCCCAGCAAATTTGCAGGCTGTGGCTCTCAAACACCACAGCAGCAATCCTCTCAGGAGGATTACGTTCAACTTTTTACGACGTTAATTGCCCGTTGTGCCAAGGATATTGACACACTAATTGAATCCCTTCCGAGTGAAGAGAACTCGACTGAATTGCAGCTGAAAAGCTTGAATATCTTGGAGAATGAGAACCAAGAAGCCGCTGAACGCCTTGAAGATATCGTCAGACATGGACAGCAATTGTTGGAGAGAATCCAGGAGGCATTGAGTGATATTGCACAGGCTCAACTTGACATGCAGAATATGACCAAGTTGACTTTGCCTGTGGAAACAACCACCCGACCGCCTGCGCCGTCATTATAAATATTTACTGTTTATTATTGATAAGGGTAACTTGTTTTTTTTTATATTTATATGCGAGTGTGAGGATTTAATGCACTGATTTACAATTTTATATTGAATGATAAGTATTGATGGAGTATTGATTGAATGTATATCAAAAATATTGCAAATTTCATAAGAGCCGCAATTTTGTAATGGCAGGAAATAAGTGAATACCGCAAATACAGCTTGGTAATTTCCATTAATGACTGTTTATTTGTAGATTTATGAACCGTGATAAACTTCAACTCATATGTTCATCCAGGTGTATTAAGTATCAAGTGCAGGACGTTAATTATTAACTAATTCAATACTTGATTGGAAGGCGTTATATCAGAGAGAACAGGTGAACACCTGCTTAATAATTGGCTAGTAACTAGTACCAAGTGAAGAAATTGATCATTTTGGAGCTGGAAAGTTGTGAGGAGGAATGGAAGGTGAGAGAAAACAGAAAAAAACGAAAAAAATATTGAATTATTTCGGTCAATCTGTAATATTGACGTCAATCAGGGGCGGTTGCGTCACTGCGCATGCGCAGACGTTGCTAACGTTAAAACGTGTTGGAAGGAACAACTGAAAGAAAACATGCAGGAATCAGCCCTTTGACGTGATCGCCAATGCAAATTCGAATGCAGCATCGAGCAATATTTGCATGCTGTTGTATCAACGACTCCGGCAGCGTTGGCGGCGGCGTGTGAGCAGCACGCAAACGGTGGCGATCGCGAGTTTCGTGGCGCTGGACGAGTTGCGCGCTTGAGTCATCCGAGTCATCGTCGCGTTCGCCACGAGTGTGCCGAGTGGACGGAGCGCGCGCCGCCTTAACACGCAGTCATTAATTTACAATTCCGCGGTACGTACGCCGTGCACCGACGACGACGACGGCCGCTTTTGTGGAAACGCCACCGCCGCCACCAACCACGGCCAGCCGCGACGACGGAAAACCGACTTGTGCACCAGCCGGCAGCGCGCGAGGGAGGCTCGCGCACACGTACACGCATTGCGGGGAGGCATTTTCTGCGGCGAGGACGTCCACTGGAGGCAGCAGGCAGGCGGTGTAGACGTGCAGCGCGCGGCTGGAGCAGGAACAACGAACGGGACGCCAGTGTGTTCGTGTCGTGTGTGCGGCAGGGTCGTGTGAAGCGCGAGAAGGTTGGATGGTGGATCAAACCATTGACGCGCGTATCAATTCGTCCACTTGTTTCGGCTGGGCCACAGCCGCCAGCGAAGGAAGCCGTGCATCTAGTCAGGGCATTCGAGGGAGCAGCAGCAGCACGCTTGAAGGGATTGATCGTTGAACTGTCGCTATCAGCATCAATTGGAAACGTTGATAGACGTGTGTGATTTGCCTATCGGACCCGGTGAAGTTTCGGATTGCAATATGCTCATCAAGGAATAGTAAGTTTCGCATTCATAGGCCGATGGTTGTCGTACCTAGAGCGCGTTTGGGGCTGGCAAGTGTTGAGTTACATTGAACATAACCCCATTTCCTCTCTATGCGCTGCATTTCGATGGCACGAATGTGTTTCAAGGCAATGCACATTGATTCGATCTTGACACTCGTTGCTGGAGTGCTTTTTGGATGTTTCTGCTTCCAATTCGCAACGTCACAATGAAATGCTTTCCTTGCATTTCATGGCCTGCTCTGATTAGAATTTGCATTTGATGTGCGTTCACCGTGTAGGCTATAGTGTGCAAATATGTGCGCCGACCTTGAACGCGTCCCGTGCTGTACGCTTTTTTACCTTCCAGTGCCCAATCAATTGACGGCGAATTTGAATTCGCCCTCATTAGGGCCGCTAGCGTGCACGCGTTGCTGTTTTGTTTTCCCATAATTGCCCACGCGCAATGTCCTCGCGCATCTTATAATTATCACTAATAACCCTAATTTATGTTTTTTTTTTCTCATTTCAGCCGAGTCACCCTGCCGCTGACCGTCGAGGAGGTATAACAATCTGCCAATTTTCCGTGCTGCGTTTTCACATGCCTGTGTGTTGTTCCAGTATCAAGTAGCTCAATTATACAGCGTCGCCGAGGCGTCCAAAGACAATACGGGCGGCGGTGAAGGCATCGAGGTGCTCAAGAATGAGCCGTTCACCGATTACCCGCTTCTTGGCGGCAAGTACAACTCCGGCCAGTACACCTACAAAATCTACCATTTGGCCAGCAAAGTGCCCTCCTTCATTCGGCTGATGGCGCCGAAGGGCTCGCTGGAGATCCACGAAGAAGCATGGAATGCGTATCCATATTGTCGGACTGTGATCACCGTAAGTATCTTGCTTTATGCCCACCCACATAAAATCTGCTTTGAGTGCACCCCGCTCACCTAAAACAATTTTAACGTCCTTTAGAATCCCGGCTATATGAAGTCGAAATTTTACATTATTGTTGATACCTACCATATTGAAGATACAGGTGACCAAGAGAATGTAAGTTGAATTTTACTAACATATTTTTCTCTCTTTGTGCCGCGTTCTATATGCAACCCAATGTGCACGCGTCGCATTTGCACATAGAATCCCGGATATATGAAGGACAACTTTGTCATATGCATCGAAAGTATGCATATAGGCGATGTTGGCGACCAGGAGAACGTAAGTGCGCAGAAATGTCTGCATTGCGCTTGGATGCGAAACAACGGCTGACGTTTGTTTTCTGCTAGGTGCACGAGTTGCCGCCGGAGAAGCTGAAGCAGCGCGACGTCGTCCACATCGACATCGCCAACGATCCGGTGAGCAACAACGATTACAAACCGGACGAAGATCCTGCCAAGTTCAAGTCGACCAAAACGGGACGTGGCCCGCTGGTTGGCAAGGGCTGGAAGCATGAGGTGAAGCCGGTGATGACCTGCTACAAACTAGTCACGTGCGAATTCAAGTGGTTCGGCCTGCAGAGTCGCGTCGAAAGCTTTATACAAAAGCAGGAGCGAAGGCTCTTCACTAATTTCCATAGGTTCGTTGCGTCTGTACGCTTGGTTGCCTATAGTCGGATAATTGCAAATTGCGAATTTTCAGGCAAGTTTTCTGTTGGATGGACCGCTGGCACGGGCTGACAATGGCCGACATTCGAGCGATTGAGGATAAGACAAAAGAGGAATTGGAACAGTTGCGTCAGAAGGGCGAGGTGCGCGGCATGAAGGCCGACGATAACTAAAACAATTTAGCGTCAACACACTTTAGTGAAATGGAAAGCGGAAGCCACTGGCGTAGGATAGACAACAACCAGTTTCGAAAAAGCAAACAGACAAAACATTCACACACACCCAACTGTAGCAATTTTACCACTGCAAAACCAAGCGGAAGCTATACCAAACCGAATCCAGTACGAACTTAAATGAGTGGGAGAGATAAACTTAAGCAAATCTTAGAGCTAAACTTAAAACATTCGATGAAGAGACGTCTTTGCAAGCCCAACAACTATACTAATAGTTAATGAAACAATAAGAACTATTTAATTACCTTATACATAATATTACATTTTTATTATTATTTCCTACTTTTATTCGTATATTCGTATCATTGTTGTTTCGTATCATTTGCTATAACAAGTTCTAATTCCTTTTTGTTGTTCACTTCAATCAATTGAACTAATTGCCATTAATCTATTTACGGAGACGTATTTATTTCGCCAATAGTAATAGTAATAATAATCATAAATGCAAACACTAAACCAATATGATGATGATTGTTACGGGTTGAATTAGTATGAAACTTAAAAGCAGCATTATTCTAGTATCTATAAATAGAACTTAAAGATGAGAAGCGTTAAATTGTTATATTAGTCAAGTAAAGCCACAGAGGAAAAAAAAGAGGTCGAAGGAAAATTGTAGCGTTATATTTCACGAGCATTATTTGTTTTGAGAGCAAAGAAAGCCTAATTGGAGTAAATTGTAAATGGGTATTTTTAATATGATTTGTAAATTTAGAAGGGAGTTATGATTTTGTATATGTTAACATAAAATCCATGAAGTTACCAAAAAATGCGAATGAATCAAACTAACCGAATAATAAGTAACCTTTGATATAAGATTCCATCAGTGAAGGTTGACTTTGTATCATGTAAATGCATTTATTCCCATGTGTAAATCAATTGCAAGCAATTACGATGATCGATGGTAACACGCAACGTACAAATAATAGATTTTGGTTTACTGTAAGCGCAGCGCGCGGACATTTTATACATTACATTCTGATAGTTTTACAATGCAACGTTCATTAACGGATGCCTAGTTGATATCAGTTAAGTGGACGTAATTATCAAACAAACGAACTGGAAAGAGTGGGGTTTAAAAACCATTGCGACAATATGCACGTCCATTATCATTCACACCTAGCGCAAATCGTCATTGTCCGTTATGGTCGGAAATAACGTTTAAATGAGTTCACAAAAACTGTGTTAAATGAACTCGGGGGCGTCCAAGTACACACCTTACACATTGCTAAAAATAAATGTACACTCATATCCACAAATGATTCACAAACGAACAAATAGTAAGCAAGTAGCGAATATTGAAAATTCTTCTTTCAGTTAATTCAGTTTACAGAGAGAGAGTCAAAATACTTTAGAAACTACGTATATTTTTACGATAATTATCTACAATTTTTCTTATCTAATGTTATAACTAACTGCAAACAATGAGTCATTTATTTGATTAATTTAAAATGCCTACAAATGTAAAACTTTTAAAATGGAAATGAAAACTATGCACCATTGAATAATCGACCACAATTGCTGTAAAATTCTCTCAAACTTAGAAGCACTCAGTACTTACAATATAATGAAGCGATTAGCATTTGAAAAACACAACTAAAGTCAATAATACAAACGATTAATACATCAAAAATGTGGCGAGTGAAACGAATCACGTTCAATGATAAGAATGGCAAAACAAATGTACATAAAATCTAAGAAAATTCAAGTGTATAATTCATTGGAACGTAAATGTATGTTCGTAGGAATGTGACAAATACTTGCCATCGTTATCAGTAGCGGACGAGAATTGATGAAGAAATTCCCAATCTAGATAAATGTATAGTTAGGCCATACGATCGCAGATCACTTCCCATTTCACTACTTTATTTGACTTTTCAAAGGCGTTTACCGCATTATTGAATTGAATGAATGGCAAAACAATAATAACAGTTCAATAACTACGATTAATTCTATCTACATGTAAACGTAAGCATTATAAATGTTGTTGAAACTATTACTGAAAACCAACTACGAGAGACGCATTTGGCAAATGAAATTGCACTCTCTGGGGAAACTCGAAGTCGAAGAAATTCTATGCTAGTTGATAGTCAAACTCTAAATGATTTAGCATATGTCTCTTGTAAATGTTGTTATCGCAACTATTTGACGAATACAACATCAATGCGGAATACGATAAGAAAACACACGGCATCTAAACTGTACCTAATTTGATGAGGAAGAATTGAACAATTTTGGGTCTTAAACCGTCTTTAATTGTTGTTGTTGTTGGTGATATACGATAACTGCAAGTTGTAAATGTATAAATTAGTGCGCTATTTCCAATTGCGTTCGCCAGCCTGTGGATTTATTGAAAGATTCGAGTTTTATTGTGCGCATGGAGGAGCAATGTAAAAATTAACTTTTAATTGATTTGTAACTTTTAGTGCTAATGGTATGCAACCAAACATACAACGGTCACAGATATTTTCCACTGATTTGAAAGATTAATGAAAATAATGAGATAATTACACAACAAAGAAATAAATTAACTATGAAGATAAATATTATAAACATAGATAGACGAAAATACTATAAATAGTGAGGACACATTCGTAGATAGTGTAATTTAAATTGAAAATGAAAAAGATAAATGCCAGTGATGATATGATGATGGTGTCACTGTGAAAATATAATGTTGCGAATTTCAAATGATGCACTTTTGTTGACTATATTTTTATTGGTATTCTAGCACGAAATTATACTTGTAAATCAACCAAAACAATGAACATTCATGTTACATATCACTGCCATTATTTTAGATTAATTTTCAAACTTTATTCTTAGTTTAACATTATTTCTTTGACAATTATTGTTAGTTCTGTACTGTTTGCGTTTATCAGCCGTCTTCCTCCTTATGTAACTAGTGATAACAATTGAAGTACAACGGTCAGCACTTGAAAAATGTTACACGTTCCGATGTAACGAGTATTATACATACTTATCTCGTATCACCATGCTGAAAGAAAGGTCCTGTAAACGATTTTGACCCGCTCATTGAATGCCCGATCAATCATGATGATGCGCACCCATTTGTTTTCTATAATTAGCAAAAAAATGCTTGAAGTATCATTTTTAAAGTGATCACCGCACGTTTGGTCTGATACAGATGCGCGTGCAAGCTGGAGATTCCCTCTCTTTTCGTGAATGATGCGTTATCGACAAGCAACGCGTTTCAGTTTTGAAGTCGAACTCAACGGGCTTCTAACTCCAAGCAGCGTTTTAGTGTTTTGTTTTGTTTATATATTTTTACATCAATTTCAACTCACAATCAGTGATCCGGCCGGAATACCTCATTAAAAATGGATTTGCTGCACTTTGAACAACGTGATGTTGTAAGTTAATTGTATATATCCAGACAATTCTAATTGTTGCTATTTTTTTTTTGCTTTATATTATTTCTGATCACTGCGTTTTTGTCTTTCATCCTGTTCTAACCTGTTTGCTCTCAATGGAAGGACGTTGTACACTTGTATATTGAAAAGCAACAGTTGATTTTGTTGTTCTTGCTATTAATTTTTAATATTTTGTATTTTTAGGTTGATATGGTTGCCGATGCTGGATACAATCTGGAAACACATAAGAACATTGAGACAAAAGATGGATATATTTTAACCCTGCATCGTATCCCTCATGCGAAGAACGCAAATGGTCTTCAAAACGTAAAGCGACATCCAGTGCTGCTCATCCATGGAATGCTGGGATGCACAGGACATTTTCTCCTGCCAGGACCAAACGATTCCCTGCCATATTTGCTTGCTGAAAGTGGATTCGACGTTTGGATGGGAAATGTTCGTGGTGTCATCTACTCCCGGGAACATGTCAGCTTAAATTATCAAAAGGACGTTGAATATTGGGAATTTTCGTATGTATTTATATCCAAGGTCATTTATCCTGTGGGAAAACAATAGCAATTTTATTGACAATGTCGGTAATCATCAGGTAGAGAACTGTAACGTTAAGGTTCGTTTCTCAGCTACAATATACCTAATGACCCAAATAGGGTTGAAAATTCCATTTATTCAACTAATTTTAATATTGTTAACATAGTTCTAAATACTGTTTTGCAGGATGCATGAAATGGGCGTTTACGATTTACCGGCAATGATCGACTACATTCTGCAAGTGAATGGCAGCCAACAAGTCCATTACGTGGGATTTTCTCAAGGATCTGTTATCTTCTTCATAATGTGCTCGGATCGACCCGAATATGTTCAGAAAATCTCCTTCTGCGCTGGATTATCTCCACTTGTTTATGTTAAAGGAGCAACGCATCCTTGGTTGCCTATACTTTCAAAGTTTGAAAGGCAATTACAGGTAATTATCGCAATTTTGAAGAAATCCATCAGCTAATCTTCAATTTTTAGTTTTTAACACGCACCATGAAGTGGTGCGGTGTCCGTTTTGGAATTCTGCGTCGATACGAGCATCTAATAACTTCACATTCCATTTGTCAGTATCTTATCAAGACCCTGATTTATTCAACGTTTGGTACGCGTTTCTACAAAATCAAAAATGTATTCAATACTTTCTTAGCATTGTCGACCAATTATTAATGCTATACATTGTAGGAGCATCTTGGCATCCTTATGAAGTTCTTCCAAGGTCTCAACTTCCATTCTCTCTTCCATGCAATGCAAATATTCAACAAATGTAAGTCTCGTATTACGAATTTGAAGAAGAGAAAACGTTCTATGTTATCACAGCTCAATTCATTCAATACGATTACGGTGCAAAGAAGAATCTGGATGTGTATGGCTCGGAAACAGTGAGTGAGTACAAAGTTGAAAACGTTACGTGTCCAGTAGCGTTATATTATTCCGATCAGGACTGGTTCATGCCAGGAGAGGTACAGAACAATTGATAACGATACATGACGCATAATTATTGTTTCATAATGAATGTATTTCTAGAATGCGGTATTATTAGCAAGCAAATTACCTCGAGTGCTGGGCGCATTCAAAATCGACAGCCAGGATTTCTCGCATTTCGATTTTCTCATTGCGGAGGAAGCTATTGAGAAACTCTATAAGCCGCTGGTAAAGCTGATGAAAGACTTACCAAATGAAGAGGTATGATTAAGTAATCTAAAGTAAATAAAATGTTAGATGTTGTTGCATATTTCTTTTTCCTGTGCATGCTGTTATAATTTTATGTTTAAATCCGGTTCTGGTGTAAATCCAGTTCTGCTTTAAGTTTGAGGTTAGTGCAAGTTCGTCGACGACGAGTTGCAAAACGGATCAATAATCGCCCGCTGATTATTAAAATAGCTTCCAAACACCAGCAATCGCGGGCATAAACCATTAGTACTGTTTTCCAATCACACTGGTATCAATTTTGTGCACTTTGGTGTCTAATTCAATTAGCCAAACTCAATTATCCAGCTGTAAACATGACTTCAACTGAGGAAAACATCTTCCTGTTTGTTCCAAATCTTATTGGTAATATTCAATTATCCTATTTGAAATTATATAATACTAATTGTTAAATATTGTAGGCTATGCCAGAATAATTTTGGCCATCATTTCCTTTTATTTTATGCCAACAAACCATGTTATCGCTGTTACATGTTACATTACATCTGCATTGTTGGATGCATTTGATGGACATGCTGCAAGGTAAGTTCCCCCTGACTTGAATAACTTTGCTTCTTCATTTGAATTTCCATTTAATTAATTTTGTTTCAGATATTTTAACCAGAGCACCAAGTTTGGTGCAATTTTAGACCAACTCACTGATCGATGTGGCACAATGTGCTTATGTGCAGTCTTGGGATACTTCTACCCTGACTATATGTTCTTCTTCTTAATCAGTATGTCCATTGATATAGCATGTCATTGGATATATTTACATACGTAAGTAATTGCATTTTCTTCAAGTACTTGTATTTTATGTGATTGTATTTTAGGTCTTTACTACAGGGTAAAACAAGCCACAAATTCATTGATATGTCAGAAAATCCTCTTATGCATTTATACTATACCAACAGACAAGTATTATTCTTCATGTGTGCAGGCAATGAGATGTTTTATGCTGCCTTGTACATGTTGCATTTTACAACTGGACCATTAATTGGTAAGTATGCCATGAAAATGATTTAGTTTATTACTGAAAGTCATTTGTTTTAGCTGGCATTTCCATTTATAAAATCTTGGTTTACATAAGTGCTCCCATTGCAATTGTTAAGAGTGGAATCTCTCTATTGCATTGCTTTGTTGCATGTAAGAATTTGTCGATTATTGATGTTAATGAGAGGAAACAGCTGGCAGCAAAAGCAAAGTAAGTGCAATGATTGGAAGATGAGTCTCTATTATGAATAAGGATGGGTTTATGATAATTATAAGATATAACAAAATAATGCTCCTTCCCAAAGTATAAGTTGTAAATGAATGTGTTTAACACAGCCTAATGTTAGTTGTCCTTTGTTTAGTTAAAAACTGTGTCAAACTCAAGGTAGTAATGATGTCCCCCTACTGTGATGCCAAAAATTATGTGTAATTCTTATTTAAGAGATGAAATGGCATTTATGTTATATTACAAGACAACAATTGTATGTGCAATTTTGTGATTGATGTTTTATTGATGTTATACATACATATAATTGAATATAATTTAATCAATAGTTGAACGACAATCAGGTTTATTGATTAAGACCAATTAGTTTAATGCTTTGTTTTACGTTTTCTACAAGATTATTTTTAAATCGGAGAATTGAATCATCGCGAATAAAATCGTTTTTCAAATTTTTACATTTATCTTCGCCAAGCAACTTCGGGCATCTTCGGTAATGCGCCAACTTGGCGTCGCTTTCTTGTATTTTCAACTCGGTGCAATTAGAATTCCAACATTCAATTGGAAAATGATTATGCAGTGTTATTATCGAACTTGTGTTGTGAAAACCCTTAATAAACAGTGAAGGCTGCGTGATATTACGTGTACGATAAAGATTACGCAGTATGTGCATATGTCCGGAAATATGTTCGGTTTTTGCGTCCCCTTGGAGTTTGTGGTTAACCTGATCAAAATGGCGGTGACTTGCAAATGTTAATTCATCCAAGAAATATGCATTCGGAACGGAGAGAGTGCTTGCATCCAAGGTACCATTTTGCATTTTAGCAACTAGATCTTTCCAATTTCCAATGTTTGGCATAATTATCTCGTCAACATCGAGCAAAACAACGTACTTATATTCTTCGCGGTGCTTATAGAAACAATCATTGTAGGGTATCAACTCGTGCCGTTTCTGCTGAGGCCGTGTATGCGATCGTTGGCTGTAAGCTTGATGATGTCGCACTCCAGGAATCGACAAACCCTCCGTGATGATCCAGCCGACTTGCTTGTAGTGCTCCAGCACTTTGGCGACGTTCTCGTGCACGTTCAGAACGTAAAAGTGTATCTTGGAGGCGCCCAGAAGCCGAATCAGTTCGATCCATTCAATCAATTTGTACGAGATGTCTTCAGGAAAGTCGAGGCCCTTGACGCACACCATAAAGTCCTTACTTCGTTGGACGGGTTCATCGGAGCTCACAGGTTCATCTTTTTCCTTGAAGTTCACCTTGAGCAAATTGGTGGCTTCATCGCAAGGTGCCCCAATGAGTGATACTGCTTTCGGAATGGCTTCCTCATCATCCAAGAGGTAAGAACTAGGTAATTTGCATGAGAACATGTACGGATTTAACAAATGCGGTTTGCGTTTCCAGGTTTGATTCCAAATGTAATGATGGGTGGCTTTGATCGTCTTCGGTTCCACGCCCTTCTTGAACCACACGTTGCAGAGCACATCGCCAGGATTCCCTGTGAGCATCGCCAGAATTTTGATGTCGGGTCCACGCGAATCCAGATACGCTCCAAAGAGATAGTAAGGTATGTAGTTATGATATAATACCTGCCAGTAAACATTATGCGTTACGATGTCGCGTCGATGCGGAAGCTTGGTGCATTTGTTGTTGGGCCTCCAACGAAAGTAGTCCGTGTTGAAGATGACATCCGGCAGGTTGTGCGCTTCCGGTAGGTCGACAATGGGATCGTCGAGCTCTTCAGGCAAGTTTCTTGTCGGCGTTGTAGTTAAACGATGCGAGAGCTCCAGGCCCACAAAACTGCTTCCAGCGATTATGAGAATATAAACAAGACGTTTTAGGATTCGCATCTTGCGAATTATACATTTGTGTGCGATGCGCGGACCACCCAGTTGGAAATCAAATTGCAGATTGCTTAATTTCCACAATTCGTGGATTCAGTCGTTGTAGTATTTTCCCAAAACGGTAATTTATCGTTGAGTACATATTTGATGTTTAAAATGCGTTCATTTTCTGTTGATAAACAATAGTTTTGAATTATTTATGGACTTGCTTGAACTCGGAGATAAAACGCAGGTAGATGATGCATGAATTAAAAAATTCCTTGCACTGGCAAAATGAATGAAGGTGAACTTTGATCCAATGGGAACAAATCGAGAAGTACAAATGATTACAAAATTTTATTACGAAATTTTTCAAATCTGAGGGGATGATTCATTGAAAAAGGAGTGAATCATGGCTTTAATTTGGGTTTCTCGTCCACGTAGGGATTGAGGTCGCCTTGCATCGCCCGATAGTTATCAGCAATGACTTCATAGATGTAGAAATCACCTCCACGTAACGTCAGCACCAAAATGTGGATCAAACGCGCCAGGGTCGTGCAGCGCAGCATGTAAGCAAAACTGGTATGCGGTGCAAACATGGGTTTTCCAAAAGTCTGGCAGTCAAACATGTAGAATTCGTTGTCTTTGCGTTTGGCGAATGCCACCATCTTCTTGGTATCGTTTTTACTCGTGATAATGATACCTGCACGATAATAGTACTCATCGAAGAAGAAACGCAAAGCTCTGTAGAGGTTGAACCTCTTTGTGCTTGTAATAAACATGGTTCCCTCGATAATTGGTTGATGACGCACTTGGAACTTGAATGGGAAGATCTCACACTCTTCGAGAAGGTCGCCCATCGCGAATTCATGTTCGGCTTCCGAAATATCCTCCGTACATTTCAAAAAGTACTTGTATCCATTGATCATCACCGCATCAATGACTGAAGGGTTCCATTCCTTGAGATCATAGATGCCCGTCATTCCGATGACGGTGACCAAATTGCAGATTGTTTGTTTGCCGCGTAATTCCGACCGGAAGGATCTCGAATGTTCGTTCATCGTTCCACATAAAATGTATAAGTCGTTGTTATATTCAATATCCCATGAGAACCATTTGTTATGAACGCCCTTGATGGGCGACAAATCAGCGCCTAAACGCGCCCATGGATTTTCATGCAAGTCCATCCAACTTTCATGTTCATGGAATGATTTCCCAGTGGGTTCACCCTTCGCTTGCTTCGCTCGGATCCAATCCTGGATCATCGAGCTGACTATAATTGATCTCGGGGCTTTCGTCACGTTGATCACCGAAAATGTGTAGTACTTGAATCGATTCATATTATTAGTTTGTTTTAGGAACCTTATCATTTGCTTGATGTTTTTGAATTTGATCCAACAAGCATTCGAGACATCTTCATCAGGATTGTTCTTCTTCCCCTTAAATGTGGCCGGATACGGATGGAATAAATGCACCAATTTGTTATCCGTATCCAGGTAAATCACATAAGTACCTTCTCCGGTTTGCACAATAATAAATTTGCGTTTTCGCATAATGTAGTTGAGAGATTCACGGAAGGTGCGTCGATGTCTATAGTCCTCAATCTCAACCCATTTGATGATCACATCGAAGAAGTATTTCCCGATCAAAATATTCCGAATTGTGCGTTTACGTGCTTGTTCCAAGGAGTCTGCATGGTTGTAGATGTGCTTCCCGAGGGATAGACTCTTATCAACGTTCTTCGTGGACCATTGCTCCAGGGGTTTGTGGATGACCATGAGGGCAGCAGCCAAGCTAGCAAAATGATCTTCGAGCAATTCGACCTGATCTTGCGGTGGTCGTTCAAGGGCTTTTGTCCCTTCAATCACCTCAACATTGGTGACTTTAACGAATCCATGACGTGTACGTGGAACAAGCTCTTCCTCTTCTTCAACGTCTTCTTTCTCAGTGTCTTCAGCCCCACCGTATTGGGTCATTTCCTTGTCGAGCTCCTCGCCGGGGTATTTCATTCGAATTTGGGATTTTGGTCGGCGTGCAACCCGACAAACATAGAGTGCAAAGCGTGAGTATGCACCTTCTTCGGGTTTATCCCGTTTGCTTTTGTTGAAAACGATCCGAAGACATAGATCGTTGATCTCGCGGAATCGAGCGATGGAACTGAATCCAGAAAAATCATCCAGTCCAAGTTCATTGCACGAGAAGGGATTGTAAAGGTAGAAGATGCCTCGTCTTTGACATACTGCACATGTATAAACTTCGGTTACAATGAAGATCCAGTCGCGTTCTTTTTCAATAACCTTTCTGATTGCAGTCCGCATAATGCGCATATTGACTGGGGCATCGAAAACGTAACGAACCTGGACTTTAAAGTCATCCTTCCCGAGAGATATCTTGGGAATTTCCAGTTTGGTCAACTGAACGAAACTGTATTTGGCTTTGCGATACAGGACATCTCCACCTTGCATGATGAAGTCGAGGACATCCGCTGACCAAGTTCTTATAGCATATTTCTCGCCAACTGTGACGGCCATGACGCAAATGTATGGAGCAATATATTCCACTTCCGGTCCGTAATCACCAACGTGTTTGTTACCACGAATCAGTTGAGATCCATCTGGTAATTTGATGTAATTACTTGGTCGTTTGAATTCCTCACTTTGAGTCTTCATAAGCACCTCCAATTCTGTAGGCAACGAAATCTCCTCTTGGGGTATACCATCCAATTGGAAATTGGGTTTCGCCAGGATCAACATCCTAAACTGCATCCCACTCTGGTCGTTTTCCTCAACCCGTCGACTGAGGTTCTGCACCAATCTTTTAATCAAATCATCGAAGGATCTGAAACGCATTACACAAGCTTTCCCTGGTTTGTCATTCAACAAAACGTTGCCCTTAGTGTCGCAGTTATACGGGTCAAAAAGGTAGAAGAGGTTCTTCTTGAAAAAGACAGTGCACGCGTAATGCGGGACGATAACAAAACCAACATTTTGCTGGTTGAAAACATGTTTGTCAATGAAATCTTCAAGAACTTTCTGTCCAGAGAAGGTATCAAAAAGACCATCTCCAATGTAGGTATTGAAAATGATCTCTACAGTCGCCATAATTGTATTCTTCAGTAACTCGAACCGGAAGTCATCGATATGTATAAAACTCTCGCAATACTGTTCATAGAGCATTCGTCCTGCTTTGATTACAAACCCAACAGTGACTCTATCCCAACGATAGATAGGTTTCTCCAAGTCATATGCGGCCGCCATTATACACATATAGGGGATAATTAAATTCGGGTCAGCATCGAGGACAATATCAAAAGCGTTATTCACCCCCACAAGAATCTGTGTATCATCGTCAAGCTTCTCGTAGTTTCGCATCTTCCCCATTTCTTTATCTTGTTGCACCGGGTCAATTACAATGTCGCGGTCCTCTCGGGTCCTCATAGGAAGTTCCAATGCCGGAAGCAATCTATAGCAATACGTCAAATCCGTGTTTATCTGAAACAACCCAAAATTAAGCCCACATTTGCAATCCCAAGAACAAAACTTACATAATCCGCCCGGAAACATGGATCCAACTCCCCGGAAGTAACCTGGGACATGAACCCATATCTTGAATGATAGGTCTCTTCTTCGAGGGCGGCTTCATCTAAAGCTTCCTCCCCATAAAGTGGGACGCCTTCCTGACCTTCAGGAACTTCCTCAAGTTCCTTTTCCTCCTGGGTCAACCCGAACGAAGCTAAATCATCGATTTTGATCTCATCATCGTAGGGATTCGGACGTTTTGGTACAATTTGCGTGTCACTAAGACTGGGCGAATCTAGATCGATTATATGGTCATCTTCAGGTTCGCGTTTTTTGGGTTTCGGTGTGCGTACGGTTTTGGGACACTCAACACTGGGTAACATGTGGGTCATTATGCTTCCGATGTTGCTCTGAATGTCGTACATGGAATCACCAGGTGACATTCCAGCCAGAAGTTTCTTCAACGCGTGTTCTTTGAAGTTGGCCGTGGCGAATGGTTTTTCAACAGCGCGTTTCTTGCTCTTCATGCATTTATGTTTATGGAATGTTTCGATCGGGACTTCATGCAAGCTCAGATGTTTCGGGAAGAACTTACTGAGGTCTGGGTCTCGATGAATCCTTATTAGTTTAATTGCATGTAAATGGAATATGGCTTCACGATTTTCAAAATTTACCAGGATTGTTTCGACCATCGTATCGATATCTTTGTTCATTGTAACACATGCTGCACCTTGGCGACATTTGAGACCTTCTTTGTTCCGGGTGTAGGGATCGAAACAGAAGAACATGTCGCGTTGCTGCCAGACAGCAATATAGGATTTCCCAATTTGCGCAATGCAATTGTTATTCTCCTCGAAGAAGTCTTTCATGCACTCGAGGAACATGCAGTTTGACTTTTTGTACATCAAATCTGCATAGCGATTTGGATAAATGTGGATTTCAAGAACATATGGACCAACGGTAAAGATAGCTGGAAGATGTTCGATTCCAACTGTCGGACAATTTTCTGCTTCAATAATGAGCGAATGTAATTGATTCCCGATAATGAGAATTTTATCCAGGGTCTTTCTATGCCAGCAATGCGGGACTGATATTCGGGAATAAGCCAATGCAATTACAGACATTGATAATGCCTGTTTATTCCGATTGAACAGAAAGCAGAGATCACCTAAATCGAAGCTTCCTTGAACAACAGCTTGACGTTCATTCATTGCAATGTAAGTATTCCGCTCCTTGATGTAAGCATCCTCTTCACGTTCATCTTTATCCATGACCTTCAAGGTTTTAATTTGGCAGATGTTGAAGTGGGAATTTCCAATATTTGATCGATCCAAAAGTATGGATCTGATAGCTTTCAGTCTTTGAACCATGCACATCACAGCCATTCCATTTTTATCCTGGAATAAGTTGTTCTTCCTTGGATTAGCATCAAAGAACAGATAGCAACCTCGACGCATTTTGCAAATCAGAAGATTCAAATTATCAGTCCGTAAAATCCCGGCGTTGTATTTGCAGAAGAAAACTTTCAAACCTTTTGAGACGTTGAAGATGCGTTTGTCTGTGGATCGAATCAGACCTTTAACTTCCGGATCGGATATCTCATATTTGACCTTCTTCTCCCCGATGAAGACCATCTTCTGCACCTCGTGCGTGCTCAATTCCTTGCGTCCTTTATGAAGATGCATTTCGGCAATTGATTCCATGAAAAGGCAGTTTCCGATTTCAAGTATCTCATCGATGCTTCTCGGTGTCCATTCTTTGGGTTTCTTGATTTGGCCGTAACAGAACGCGGCGATGGGCATGCAAATCCCCTGATTGTTCCGGGATATCTTCGGGAAGCAAATATCCCCTTGATGAAGAGTTCCATTTACTGTGTAATGCGGAAAGTCTGTTAGAATCGATTGCTTCAGCTTCGTAAACGAGTGGTTTTCGAGACATCCTTTTTTGTACTTCTTCTTTGGCTTCTCGCATTGGGCATCTCGTAGGGTTTGGACCAAACGTGAAGTTAGGGGGATTTCACACCATGAGAGGTCTTCGTATTCTGATTTGTCTTGCATTGATGTTGCTGAAGATGCCTACAAAACTTTCTTTTTTGGCCAAAATGAACTTTAAGAATTAAGATGGTGAAACTTACATTGGACATCATATCAGCAAAACGTCCCAGGATCAAATTATCTGAGACATGTGTAGATTTGGAGAACATTAAAGGACCTGGAGGTTCCCGATATTCCTCCTCCTCCAAATCATCAACATAACTTTGAGCGTAGTAATCTTGGACTGCTTCTGTGTAATCTTTAATGTCGCCTTGACCCTGACGATCCAAAAATGGCACTAAAAGAGAGCCCTTTAATATTTTCTAATTTTACTGTGAAAAACAACCTCTCTTAGGTCTCTTTTTGTAGACCTTCCTCTTCTTCTTCTTTTTCTTTTTGACCACTACATCTTCCTCGTCTGTGACTGAGGATTCTTCCGAGGGTTCATTGATGAAGATCCCGCTTCTGATTTCACGTCGTTCTAGGGAGGATTTGGTTGGAGGTAACATGAAGCTGGAGGTGATATCAGATGGTTGGGTTGGTATCACCTTGGCTTTGCTCACATTTGGGCTTTCTTCTTCAATCTGAAATTATTTTTTCAACTTCTTGAACCTAATCAGTAGATTAAGATAACGAAAATTACCCTAGAAATTGTATCCAAGATTACAGGACTTGGTAAACGTAGAACTTCATAGTCACAGAATTCTACTTGTTGGTAAGCTTGATGCATCTTGTTCTTTTCCTTCAATTCCCTCATGCTTTTCGTATCTTTGACGACATATTTGACACCAACTTCTCCTGGTGGGAAGGGTTTCAGTTGCAAGCGGGTGCTAATTGAAGGTTCGATGATCGCAGGTTTGGGTTCTTTGGCTTTGGGGGTTTTCGGTCGTGGAGGATGACGGGTCTCATAGCGGTAGGCTTGCACCGGGTCATCCTGACGTTCGACAACGACATCATCGGATTGTAAATCAGCCTGAGAGTATACCGGAAGAAATCGTTGAATTATTCCGGGGTTTTCATCGAATGTATCTCTAAAATTCGATTTTATAAGTTTTTGGACAGTTTAGTAATGGGGCTTTTACGTTGGGTCCACATTTTTTTGAACTTTATCTTGGGCACTCATTCTAGTAGACGTTGCATAGAAGTTTGGAATGGAGTGAGAAAAACTTTGATTTTAAGATTTTTACAAACAAAAAATAAATCAGGACAAAATTTCATGGAGTACACATAAATTTTCTAACAATATGTGACATTTTTGTAAATTCGGACGTCACATATTGAATAGACATTCAAATCATCGAGTGACCCTTGATTTATAACAACGAAATTAGTTGGAATAATAAATTATTTGTCAAAATTCTGGAGTAACATCAAAATTTTCGTCGTTAAATTTATTGTTCTTTTTCAAAGCACTACGAAATGGCTCGCAGAAAATCAAAGATGAAGCAGAAGGTCAACGTCGACTATCCACCAGTTCCTACCCGGAAGTGGATCCCACCGGATGAACGCAAAAAGCAGAAGGAACCAAAGCCACCAGCCTATCCTCCACAGTTGACCCAGAAGTTGACGATTTCCTCGTTGCTGAAAGTTTGGCATGACTACAAGATAATCAATGACTGCGCTGTACTTCTTGGAGATATCAGCCTGTACCATGCAAGGTTCACTTATGTGACCAATGGCCTTCAGGGTCATGCTATCTGCATCGTATGCGCCTTGTACACCAAACTCTGCCCGTGCTTCCATTGGTGTTCAAAGACCTTGGACGAAATTGTCATCCTTGGCGACAGATACTACCAACGAAGCATTCGCTTCCAACGAAATGTTCCACCTTTAACCATCGATCAATTGAGCAAGGACCTCTTCATACACAGCCACAAGATCACAATGTGTCTGAAGGGAAAGACCTATCATGGGTTGATCTTCAAGGATTTGGAAACCAACGCCAAAGATTACTTGGCGAATATCATCAAATGCTTCTTCGAATGTTACGAATGCGGTATCTTGTACACGGATAGCACTCCGAAGAGATACTTCACCATTTGGAAGCTACGACGTGGATACTTCCTGTTCGACCCCACAGACCACGATGAAATGTGCTGGCCCCTCAAACGCACACAGCAAGGCAAGGGGCACACCTTTGTCGTGCGTTTCCCGACGACGGATCGACTGGTCCAGGTGCTCCAGCGACAACTGCCTCCAACGAATATCGAATTCGACCTGATACCCGTCGACATCGAGCGCATCGTCTATATCAACACCAGGTATCCGGCATGCCTGGAGGAGCACTGCGAAGAAATGGACCCGCTTATGAAGGATATGCTTCAGAAGGGTTCGTTTCTTCCTCTCATCAATTACCAATATTATTATTTTTTGAATGTAAGATTGATTTGTTTATTGCAGAAGCGGAAGAGAGGACGTGCTTACGACAAGTGGCGAAGCTTGTGGACAATCCGACACCGGAGGCACCGCCTGAGGTGAACGACTCTGATGACCAAGAACCGGACGATAAGGACGACCAGGAGTTGAGCGATGAAGAAGAGGAAGATGGTACTGGAAAAAAGTCGAAGAAATTCAAGAAAAAGTCCATTGTTGAGAGACCTCGTGTTGAAAGCGTTACTTATTTCAATTGTAAGTACCCTAAAATTTATCAAAGAACGAGAGTTTAGACCCACTTTAATCTTTGTGGTTTGTTTCTAGATATTGTACCAGATCGCATTGGAATTATGCTGGCTGAAACACATCAAGATGACGAGGAATTTGAGAAGTGCTACTCTCTGAAGGAAATCTGCATGGGACTTGGTGCGTTGGTTCATTTGAGAGAGACCAAAGCGAAGTATTGGACCACGAGGATTGTTACAAACGCCCTTCGACTTGGTTTCCGGATTTGTATCCAATCCCTGATGTTAATCCAGCCGGAACGGATACTTAAGATCAAGAATATTATCAAGAAGATTGAACTTGGTGAGAAATTTTATACACCATTTATTGAGCAGTATGGGGCGATTGGTCGTTTGCAGTCACCTGAGCCTGCAATTTTGGACCTGCTTCCTGCCCTCAGGGAAGTATTCAGTGAACATGACACCGTCATCCTGAATGGTCCATTGATTGTGGCTCTCTGGAAAGAGGAAGAGCTGTTTTACATGTTTGACCCACATGAGCGGGATCCTAATGGTTTCGCTATCGTGAAGGAGATCCGTGTGGGTTCAGTCATGGAAGCTGTTGATTATATTGGAGGTGTTGCTTGCCTCACTTGGTTCCGGGACTTGCGCGATTTGGTTGACATGTACATGGCGAACGTGGACCGTGACAAACGGCACGATACGTTTGTCATTTCGAATGTTTTGATTAAAGATTACGTGGAGCTGCCTGAAAATTGGAATAACTTCAAGGCGATATGTCCTGAAAAGTGGATACTGCAAGGGTCGTTCGCCCAGAGCGACCTTAAGTATTCAAAGGAGACTAGAAATACGCAATGTACAGCAAATTGCGTCATGGCCATTGCCTACTATCACATGAAACGTGTGGATTTGTGGACTCCCGAATCCATAGATGAGATTCTGGATGAAGGAGATAACTATTATCAACAATGTGTGGATGAACTCATCAAGAAGGAGAAATACCACAGTCCCATGTTGCTGATCTCAGAACTGGTCACTGATATAACTCTCAATGACTATTTGGTATGCTTTGATTTCTTTGAATGCATGGTTAATGGTGTTATCACCATTCCAGAGGAATTCCGTTCGACTTGGAACTTGTTCAAAGGCCTAACTGAGTTTTTCAAGGATAATGATTTTGGTGTCATAACATGTCGAGGTATTTCGGTGGCGGTTTTCAAATCGGGTGGAGCTTACTTCTATTTTGATTCGCATGATCGAAACAATTATGGTTTTTATGTCGTTCATGGCAAAGCTTGCATTCAACGATTCCTCGACTTAAAAATGATGGTCGAAGTGATTCTGGGCAATTTAGGCCCTGACGTTCAAATGGCAGTCTATAATATTTCACGGGTTGATGTTAAGATCTACAAACCCATTCCTCCCGGCATGCAACCAGATGAAGATGATTCAACTTATCCATCACTTGAAAATGAATCTGATATAGATGAGCCATTGATAAATAAACTTGTCGTTGAACGTCCCTTGTTCAACTATACCAAACTAACGAAGAAACGGGCGATACTTAGAAGTAATTTCCATCAAGGTAAGGAAGAAATATTTGATGTCGCTGCTGGCAAACAAACAATTCCTAATTTAATGGCTGCACCTGGTATGGCCAGAGTATTTGAACCAAATGAATGGTCAATTGATATCTTGGACAATGTTCTAAGAACTGGTCAAAATATCTATGATGCCTCCATTCAGGCATTTTATAAGGCCAAGTCCAAGGAACCCAGAGATGATGAACAAGAGGGCGACGAGGAGGAAGAAACTGACGATATCACCATCGACAATGTCGAGAAGGAGTTCAAAATTGGCGTCAACAAGTTCACGGCTGCTTTCAACCTGCACCAGGAAGGATTTATCACCGCAGATGGTAGCGCCCTTCAGGAGGCACTCAAGGAATACTTTGCCGAGCCACCCAAGGACGAGTACGATCTGAAGGAGATTATCCTGCATACTGATTTAATGGATGTAGTCATGTGGAAGAAAGGTACTCTGTATTATCTCTTTGACCCCAAAGCACGAGATGAACGAGGAATGATTTACGGTCATACCGAATGGAGTGAAATTGCTCCAGAAACAATTATTCCCGAATGGGATGAGGAGCCAATCGATGAAGAAGAGTACGGTTTGACTGTGGAGGAAGATGAATCCCTTCATGTGACTGTCGAAGAACCACCACATGATGAAGATGCGGCACGTAGAATGATGGAGCAAGAGTGGAAAGAGTACGGGTTTGCTGAGGAGGAAAGGTCTATAGCTCCTCCAATTATGAAGCATTCCCAAGAGTATTGGGACGATATGGCCAAAGAACATGGACGCGCCTGCATCTTGTGGTTCACGAAACCAAAGCATTTGATTCGCCATTTGATAGCGAATAGTCCACCCAAGGATCGTGACGATTTGGCCTTCCAATTGTACACGATGATGTTGACCAACGAGCCCGATGTTAAAGATGTTTATGATCCGACTTGTGGACCGAAGCCTGATGAAATTGCAGGCGATTGGAACGACTGGAAAGAGATTACGTACGGTCAGTGGATTTTGCGTGGGTCAATGCACGAAAGAAATGCTATGTTTCCAGAATCGAATCGGGGATTGCAAACGCACGCAAATTGTCTGATAGCATTAGCTTACGCGTACATTTACGCGTTGTCCCAGTTTAATAAAGCAACCATCGATCAAATCTTGAAGTACGGCGATCGTTTGTATACTTCAACCAGGAAGGTGCGAAGAAAAGAGCTAGAAGACCTCAGTGATTTGAACCTGACGCCCGAGGAGATTGACGAGGCATTGGCGCGTGAGTTCTACACTATTGACAATCTCGTCAAGACTTTCTGCGTAGGCGATGAGAGTGTTGCCATAAAGATTGGAGAAAATGAAATCACAGGTGAGGTGCATGCGCAAGAAATTGAAGATGAACTTGACGTAGTTCGCGGTTTGGAATTATTTTTTTCAATGGGCGGCAACAAATTGGGAGTTTTAATAGCGAAGAATCAAACAGTTGCAATTTTTCGAATGGGAATATTTTACTACATGTTCGACTCGCATGAACGTGGCCCTCATGGTAAGGATTGTCCAAATGGTGTTGCGTGTATAACACGTTTTCAGGAGATTGGCCCCTTGGCAGAACTGTTTTTAGCAAATGTTCCCAAATGCGGTAAGAATTTCTTCTCCATACATGAAATATTTGTCGGGGCCGCTTCCTGCAACAAGGTCGTCAAGGAAGAGATGCGGAAGGCCGACGATCCCTTGAAGATCACTGGCTTTGAGCCAGTTGTTCCTGGAAAGAGTATTATTCGAGGAACAATTAGCCAAGAAGATCCGCAATTTGGAAGGAGTAGTAATGCACAAGCAGCGCCAATTGCTTGCATTGCTTTAGCCATGACACTCTTACATAACGTTGATTATTGGACGAAAATCATTATTGATGATATCATCTACATTGGCGATGAGGTATATGATAAGTTTATTGATCGGTGTGAGATTGGCTTCAATCCGTGGGAGGAAAAACTTACACTTGCGTTGGCTCCGAAGGACTTCAAAATTGGCAAAAATAAAGTAAACTTCGAACTGAGGGCCACTGATCAGACGGGTGTGATTGATATTAAAGAGCCGGGCACGTTAAATTTGCGTCAAGGCATTGAGCATTTTTTCGAAGAGAATGTTTATGGTGTTTTGGAAACTGATCTTCTTACTGTTGCAGTTTGGCAGGAACAGAGTCCGGATGCCATTGATTACATCTACATGTTTGATCCAAATCCTCGAGGTCCTTCAGGGATGCCCGAGTACGAAAACGGAGTGGCATGCGTTTTGAAGTTTGTGAGTCCCAAAATGTTGGCAGATCATGTGATTTCCCTGGTTCACACTGATGCAGGCGGACGATTTCTGCTAACACCAATTGAAATTGTGATTGAACGTGATGGTAAAAAGGTACGTAAAACTAAGAAGTATGGTCTACAAAAGGCACCAAGAGGTGAGAACCAACATCGTAAACGGTTGGGTCGTTTTGCCTTTTACAAACTTCCCTCTGGTGAGATGGCTCTTCTTCGGGGCACTAAGAGTCAAAGTTACAAGTGCTACTCGGCTACATCACGCGACAAACAAGATGTTCCCAACTGTATTATCGCGTATGTCATGGATAAATTAATTCCAATTAGCCGTTGGACTTATAAAAATATTGATATGATTCTGGATATGGGCGATTTGCTCTTTAAGGATAGCTACATGATATACAATCCGAAGGATGAGAAGATAGGCTTGGAAACACTTATTCGTGATGTCGTAATTCGCGATATTCGTGTCAAGATTTCTGTGGGAGCGCCTGTTCTGACCGCTCAATTCTCGAGGCGTTTACTCACTGAAGCACTCGTCGCCTGCTTCAATTTGAAGAACTTTTGCATTGTACTCCTTGATCGCTGGGCAGTTGCACTGTTTAAGAAGTGCGAAACATATTATATGTTTGATCCGACTGATCTTGATTTGCATGGAAATCGAATTGATCGTTGCGGATCGGCAGCGGTAATGCGTTTTGAAGAGATCGATAATCTTATCGAGATATTCATGCGTAACATGGACGCGCGACCAATGGAAAATGAGGTATTTAAAATTATTATTGCGGCTGTAAAACAAATTGAAAAAATACCAGTTGGTGCCGTCTTTAATGATCGATTTGGCACGGGAAATGTTATAATGCCAAAAGAACCATCGAACACCAATTGTGACAAGATTATGTTTGGCCACCCGAAGTCTATCAAAAAGAGGCTCTAATGCTAACTTACTTGCCCAATACTTGCCAGATAAACAATGCATAGTGTTTTGAAATTTGTGTTTTATTTTGTTTTTCGTTATAATTTTCGATCATTGTTTTGTTTTTTTTATTTTTATTCAAGCGCATCATTGCATGTGAAATAAAATTGATTTGTTTATTTTAGTTTGTACATATTTATCATCTATTACTAATTGTATCAAATTTGATGATCTTTTTGTAGTAGACATCTGGAAGCCACCCTTAAACTCTATGTCCCAGCAGAAGTCTTATGGTAATCTATAAATATATAATAATATAAATACATATTAATAACACATTATTTTCATTGTTACAGGTACTTGTATTATAGATGGAGGAACTTAAAGTAACACACGACGTTTATTAAGTGCTTGAGGTATGGTGTAAACAATTCATTTCTGAATATTCAATATGTGAATACATAATTCATTATTGTTGCAGGTACAGTAAGTATTCTTGTAGTCTTCATCACATTTTGGAAGAACTTCAATCAACATGGAGCATTTCACATAGATTAAAGGTAATCTACTGTATTGTATTTGTGAACAAATTCTATGCTACATTTCCTGTTATAGAACATTCAAGAATTGTGAAACCTTTTCCATGTATGCAAAGGACTTGAAGATACAATGGTTTTGATGAAATAACTTCAAATCAATCAATCTGCACACTAATTGTAAGTAGGCATTATATTTGTACAATTTTAATATCTTTTGGTTAAACATCAGGCAGACATAATCTGTGCCTACTTTTAATGCTAATCGCACTAGCATAGACACATCAAGTATGTTATGATCTCAGTCAGATGATCACCAACAATTGAGCAGTACAATTATATAACAATAACCATGAAAAATACTTGCTCGCGAGTTGTACACTAATCAATTTTAATTTTTATTTATATTTGTCATTGATTACTTATAATTAATTTGGATAATTTTTGGATTTTGTAATTTTTACCAATTGGCGACATCTCGTGTTGAGTAGCCAAATTATGTTTAGCCAAGTTTCAAACCTATTAATATAGGCAACTTTACTTTCGCATATTGTTTCATTTTTTCGCCGCACAATCCAACGGCGGCGCCACTATCGACTGATTTTTAGGTTATTCTTTTATTTTTTACGTGGAGGGAGTAATTACTCACTCCACGATTTTTTAGCTTGTTTATATTAATAAATATTATTCAGAGATAAGCTTCTCTGTATTATTGCATTACAAATTCAAACTTGTTTTGTTAAAAATTTTACCGCCAGCAAGGGGTACTTCTGGGCCATTTCATTGTTTATTGAATCTATTGTGCTTCAATGCATGATTCACTCATGTACTTCACTTTGAGAGGTTTGCCTTCTTTGTGAGTTGCCATTTCATGTTGGGAGGATCTTCAGGCGGCGTTAGACATTTTGCTGCAGTTTTTAAGGTTTTTTGTAAACAATTTATTCTTGTACAGTAAATATGTGAACACATATATTAATACTTTTATTTTTGCAGAATTTGTGAGTATGGTTAGAGTTGCCATTGCATGATGGAGGTTCTGTTTGCGGC
>JARJDZ010005965.1:0-15725 GCA_030264555.1 Aleochara sp. GC000083
GATGATTTGACGGCGTAAGAGCTATACAAATTTTCCGAAGGAAATTGCTCATGGACGGGAAAGTCCGATTCAGTTTTCAATAGCACCAAATGAAAGATAATTTAATTCTCTATAATAGTCACCGATTTGGTAATTTCTGAGTTTAAACAATTAGTAGTAGTAAACCAAAATTTTGAGTATGATGATCTGACGGCGTAAGAAATATACAAATTTTCCAAAGGAAATTACTCATGGACGGGAAAGTCCAATTCAGTTTTCAATAGCACCAAAGGAAAGATAATTTAATTCTGTATTATAATCACCTATTTGATAATTTCTGAGTATAAACAATTAGTAGTAATAAACTTAAATTTCGAGTATGATGATCTGACGGCGTAAGAGCTATACAAATTTTCCAAAGGAACTTACTCATGGACGGGAAAGTCCGATTCATTTTTCAATACCACCAAACGAAAGACAATTTAATTCTGTATAATAATCACCTATTTGATAATTTCTGTGGATAAACAATTAGTATTAATATGCTTATGTTTAAATAATTATTTTCCGAAGTAGTAATGTGGTCCAGCAGACGAAATTTCCCATTGACTCTGCAAGAAAGAAGATAGTCGAGGGCGAACCGAAGATCATAGGTCCTTATCAGTTGATATCAAAATCCCACCGGATGAGCCACCCCATCCTTCCTAATCATGCCTCCAGCATCTTATCAATTGATAATTGAATCGTGCTGAAACTGAGGTGCATATCGTCGCTATCAAATCATTTACGCTCGTCGATCTGCATTGTTACTGTTCTCCCAGCCACCCAACTTTCAAACGACCACCTCATTTGCAGGTGTTGCCGCCCCCAGTTATGTTTTTGGGCTCTGGGGGCGGCAATTCGTACCGTATTCGACGTAATTCCAATCTTCGAAGACGTACTTTCATCTCTTGTGCGCGCTGTGGTTTCAGGTGGTTCCCATTTGCCGATTGCAGAGGGGAATTCAAAGCGAAGCAGCCCACAAAAGCCCCCAGCCGCCACCAGCAAAGCTGCCACATTATCCGAGGCTGTGCGTTTATTGCCGTCGCAAAGTACGTTTATGGCTGCGTCGTACATTAAATGCGTTGCGTTGAAGATGACTTGCCGCTTGCGGCTTCAGCCTCATTTATTCCCTGATATTGCTGATATTCGTTCGAGTTTAATATGTAACGCAAAAGCCGCCCCCACGAGATCCGAGTTTAAATTAGGGTCGTGCCAGCACGCTGCGAACAATTCGCACATCTCCCAAGCCCAACAACCTACGTTTTATTGCAAATTGTCTTTGTTTTGCCCCTTTTAATGATTTACCCACAAGCTTTTGAACTTTTCAAATCGTGTGGCGACCTCTATACTTTCTGAGAAGTACTATTTTTTTCTGAAAATTAATTTAATCTTCAAAACTTTATTTTAATCAAATTGCTAGGCTATTCAAAGGCATTTCAGCACAAATTTTTAATTTTATTTACATTATTTATAACAATTAAAAATGTGGCGACATCTTCAGTGGGATTATCGTACTAAAAGTATGGGAAAAATTACAGTTTCCTGAATAGAAATAAAATATCTGATTTAAAGTTGATTTTAATCAGTTTTATTACCTAATATTGTTAGTTAATCATTTTGTGTAAATTTCATTGTTTTTAATTTAAAAAAATTTTGTTTTCGCCGAAAAAGTGCAAACTGCGCCATCTGTGCGGCCTAACCTAACAAAATGAGTAGCTGGATTTCTAATATAATTTTGCATGAAATTGCACGATACTAGTCTTGCAGTGAATTGATAACAACAAAGTGTGACTATATTGAAATGCAATTGATATACAATCAAGCAACGTTATTAATTTGACTTTGTTGAATGAAGCAGCAGGTGTTCACTTTGGGCAGGCGCACAAGCCCAACCTTAAACCGGTACATTTCAAACCAGTTTCGCTCGCGTTCTCTGCCGTTCATTCCACATCTCGTTGTTCTCGAGAGAAGCAGCTCGATCTTCCGCATCTTCTCCTCGTCGACCGTTAAATCTTTTGTTGTCCAACGACCGCAGCCAGCAGCGACCACGTTTTGGCGGACCTCATGTGAGCCAGCGATCACAAAATGGAGCTGATGGACGTGTGCGAAAATCCAACGGCCACCGATAACATCGAAGAGGCAATCAAGAAAGCGTTCTCCGAGTACTCCAACGAGCTGATAACGATTGCAAAAAGGTACGGCATGCCATGAGGCATCGTGCGCACTGTGAGCGTGTGTCAATGGCCTCGTGTGCGCCTTAACGGTGCTCAATTTCATTAATCTCGAATCATTAAATTTCAGGCGTCGTTCGTCGAGCGGCGCGCTAATTGCGCCGCATGTGGGTGTTTAGGTCATGACTGGTGCCTAATATGTGGTTTCACGTTCATATTGCACCAGTCCCGGCCTAACTTTCCATGTGCCAGCCATCCATCGATCTGCTGGCTGGTTGCATTGCTGTGAACCTGGTCCACCATTCTAATTGGCTGCCCAAATTGCTTTTGTTGCAGTCAGCTGCCAGAGAATCTTCGCGAGATCGCCAAGTATGTGGATCCAGCACTGGAGCAGTCGTTGAACGCCGCTGCTGCACGCATGTTCAAGACCAGTGACTTCAAGCTCTTCCTGAATCGTGCCAAGGAACTTGAAGACCTGAAATATGAATCTGATCAGACTGAGCCAGTCAGGTATTGTACCCACATTCTGTATTACTTTAGCTGATACCTTCTGATTGTTCCAGCTACACAAAACCTGGTCATATCAATGCACCAGGCTATGAAGCTGTCCTGCTGGAGTATTACACAAAGAAGCTGGAGAAGAAGTTTGCCAAGAACAACACTGAGCTCAACAGTCTCATGGGGCAGGTTGAGAAGAAACGGCAGGAAGTCCGGGAAGTCATGGAGAAATTCAAGAAGAGATCCTGACTTACTTCCTCATCTGCTTCATGTAAGCACCATTAGGTTATTTCCTTCAGTTGGTACTGAAAATTTGAGAGTAATTTGGTGAGCGATCACTTTCTTTTTGACGCCATTACCACGTGTATTTCATATCGAAACGAAATCAGATATATTTGTTATTTAAAAATGTAACATGATATCGGTTTTATCGTTCTCATGTTGTTTGATAAATGAAATTTAACGAACAGTCTTCCACGTGCTTTAGCAATCAATCAATGCAGTTTAATGCATTGTTTCAGTTTGCTTTTCAGGTCATACTTCTCTTGTAATTGTTTGGAATCTGATTCATTAGTTGTAGTAGATGCTTGTCTCATAACTTGCATGTTTATTTCTGCATGGGCAATTTTCCTTTTTGTTTGAGTTATAGCCTGATTTAGTCCTATAAAAGCCAAATAAGGTACATGAATTGTTGAACATTGCTATCTTACTGTTATCATTCTGTTGTTGTTCGATAAGCCTTGATTTATCTGTAGGATGTATTCCGATTGCTTCAATTTGGCTAGATTTTCCTTGTAATCAATCATCAACTTGTCTATGTATGATTCCACTGAAAAATATGTTCAATTGTAGTCGAATTAGTATGGAATTTAGTTTCTACTTACATTTATTTAGTTGTTTTGCTAAATTTTCATTTTCAATTCGAAAATTTTCAACTTCTCTCCAAATCAGCCATTTTAATTACAGATTTCTTTGATGCGAGTAACTAGCGACCCCTAGTAGTGAGGGGCAGCATCAGGGCCCGTTTACACGCGTATTTTTGTCATCAAAATTTTCCGTACTCTTTCGAATATATCTGACGATCTATTCAATATTTTATTCAAAAAATCACGGCGTTGTTTAATATATTAGCATAGCTTTGTAATAAAATTATATTTCAAAGTTTATTTTAATAAAATCTGTTTCAGAAGTTGCCGCTTTGGTCGAGAAACTGCTGGTGTAAACGGATTTTCGCGCGGCAGTGAACAGGTGGCGCCCCCTATGCGACCTCGCACTGTCGCAACTGTCAGCGCGCTAACTTGCTATCCTTCGCCTTGTCCATGGGAATGGACGTCAAAATGGCTGCGCAGAAGTGTGTGCGCATGCAACCACCACTGCGTGCGAGCGGCATTTATTATTCAGCTGTTTGGTTCGACGTAGTGAGAGTACATACTTCATCTATGGTGCAAACTACATCGATACAACAAAGTGTGCGAATCCCGACGACGCGTGTATCCCATCAACGACGACGAGCAGCCAGCCAAAGTAAGCGGAAACCAAATTCGCAATGTGCATCATTCGCTGCGATTGCAATCGCCGATCGAAGCGTGCCGCCTACCGGCTCGTGCGGTGCGTGATGTTTCAGCCCCTCGCCAGCGAAAACCGACACAGCGCAAGCAAATCGTCATATCAGAATTTGATGGACGCTCTCGACGGATTAATGGACGCGACGCAATCCATCGAGCGCGCTTATCGCATCATGATGCACCAGCCAGCATCCTGAATCATGCCAAGGAACTTGAGGACCTGAATCATGAATCTGATCAGACTGAACCAGTCAGGTATTGTACCCACATTATCTATTGCTTTAGTTGATACTTTCTGGTTGTTCCAGATTCACAAAGCCAGGGCATATCAATGCAGCAGGCTATGAAGCTGTCCTACTGAAGTACTACACAAAGAAGCTGGAGAAGGAGTTCGCCAAGAACAACACTGAGCTGAATAGTCTCATGGGACAGGTTGAGAAGAAATGACAGGAAGTCTGGGAAGTCATGGAGAAATTCGAGAAGTGATCCTGAGTTACTTCCTCATCTGCTCCATGTAAGCAGCATTAGGGTAATTAGGGCATTTGAGGGTAATTTGGTAACAGATCTCTTTCTTTTTGACGCCATTACCACGTGCATTTCATATGGAAACGAAATCAGATATATTTTTAGTCAATGTGAGACAACAATTTCCCTGTATCGAATTTATCGTTCTCAGGTTGTTTGATAAATGAAACTTGACGAAAATTCTTCTACGTGCTTTAGCAATCAGGTAATGCAGTTTAATGCATTGTTTCAGTTTGCATTTTGGAGAAATTTTGACTTGTTCAATTTGCACATGTTAAACAGGCCATATATTCAGAATCAATTTTGCTACAGTAAATTTCTCTATATGCTTTAAATCAGAATGTTGTGATTAACTCAAATTAACAATTGCAACTGTATCATTAAAATTACAAAAGGAAATTATCAAGGTAGACATGTTGATTGATTTGATTCCAAGCAGATTTTGATTTGTTCTTGTATTTCCTCCCTGTTTGCTCTGATCTTTTGTAACTCCAATTCTAGTGCATACTTTTCTTGGAGAATCAGGTCATACTTCTCTTGTAATTGTTTGGAATCTGATTCATTAGTTGTAGTAGGTACTTGCCTCATAACTTGCATGTTTATTTCTGCATGGGCAATTTTCCTTTTTGTTTGAGTTATAGCCTGATTTAGATCCTATAAAAGCCAAATGAGATACCTGAAATGTTAAACATTGCAATCTTACTGTTATCATTCTGTTGTTGTTGTTCGATAAGCTTTGATTTGTCTGTAGGATATATTCCGATTGCTTCAATTTGGTTAGATTTTCCTTGTAATCAATCATCAACTTGTCTATGTATGATTCCACTGAAAAATATGTTCAATTGTAGTTGAATTAGTATGGAATTTAGTTTCTACTTACATTTATTTAGTTGTTTTGCTAAAATTTCATTTTCAATTCCCAAATTTTCAACTTCTCTCTTCAAATCAGCCATTTTAATTACAGATTTCTTTGATGCGAGTAACTAGCGACCTCTAGTAGTGAGGGGCAGCATCCGGGCCCGTTTACACGCGTATTTTCATCATCAAAATTTTCGGTACTCTTTCAAAGATATCTGACGATCTATTCAATATTTTATTCAAAAAATCACGGCGTTGTTTAATATATTAGCATAGCTTTGTAATAAAATTATATTTCAAAGTTTATTTTAATAAAATCTGTTTCAGAAGTTGCCGCTTTGGTCGAGAAACTGCTGGTGTAAACGGATTTTCGCGCGGCAGTGAACAGGTGGCGCCCCCTATGCGACCTCGCACTGTCGCAACTGTCAGTNAATAAAATCTGTTTCAGAAGTTGCCGCTTTGGTCGAGAAACTGCTGGTGTAAACGGATTTTCGCGCGGCAGTGAACAGGTGGCGCCCCCTATGCGACCTCGCACTGTCGCAACTGTCAGTGCGTCAACTCGCTATCCTTCACTTTGTCCATGGGCATGGACGCCAAAATGGCTGCGCAGAAGCGTGTGCGCATGCAACCACCGCTGCGTGCGAGCGGCATTTATTATTCAGCTGTTTGGTTCGACGTTGCGAGCGTGCAAGCTTCTGGCGCCATTGCTGTTAACCGAAAAGCCGACTGTTGTGCCTGCGGTATTCATCGATACAACGAAGTGTGCGAAACCCGACGACGACGCGTGCATCCCATCAACAACGACGACGAGCAGCCAGCCAAGGTAAGCGCAAACCAAATTCGCAATGTGCATCATTCGCTGCGATTGCAATCGCCGATCGAAGCGTGCCGCTTGCCGGCTCGTGCGGTGCGTGACCTTTCAGCCCCTCGCCAGCGAAAACCGCTACCGTAAGCAGTTCGTCAAATTAGAATTTGATGGACGCCCTCGACGGATTAATGGACGCGACGCAATCCATCGAGCGCGCTTATCGCATCATGATGCATCAGCCAGCCCCGACTCCCGTGATAAGCGCTAATCGCTAGGTCGCCGACGACGAGGAACGCCATTTAAAACAGGTTCTATAATGCATCTAATATCATCGGACGGACGCGAACGTTGGCCCCAATGTTCGCCGGTCTCTCGCCCTGACAACGAACGAGCATTGTTGACACACGATGTGCATTTAGCAATCGTTATCGCTGGTCAATGTGCCACGACAATTTCCCCGTACGACGTCGTGGAAAAAATGCGCGCGTGGAAAATCAATACGGAGTCATTCGATGCCGTTCATAAATAATGCAGCTAATTGCACGTGAACGGGCACGGCCGATGCGTGCGGTAATCCCTCGGTAAGTAATTGCGATGCGTCGCACGCATTTTCCATTCGTATCGTTTCATATCATCGTATTTGTAGATTGCGTTCGATTGTGACGTCCTGCAGCCCTTTCGTTTCGAGCGATTCCTGTCTTATCGACGCGGCCGTCGTGTTTGGCTGGTTGCCGGGCGACCGCCTGCCGGAAACACCGCCAACAACAACGACGACTACAAAATGCATTATCCGCCGTTGTCCATCAATGTTTCAATATAATCGTTACATCGGAACTAATCTATGCATCATTAATGCGCTGGCCGCGTCGTTCAGGAAGGAGACCGCACGAACTTCGTACTTAAACGCTGGTAAACTGTCCCTGTATGACCGTTATTATCTTTTTGCCCACTACAATGCAGCCTCGTTTTTTTATTTCCGGTCTACTAATGGTATTGCTGCATTAGTGAACACCCAGCTGGAATTGAGGGCTCCAAATGTATAGGGAAGGAAATTAGAACTGAATTTTTGAAGTTTCAATAAGATTTTTATGATAGCTTTGGTCAATATTCAAATTTCCCTTCTTGAAATTGATTTTGACCAGTTTCAAATGTGTTTTACTGACACATATTTCAAAAAAGGTAGTCACCTTCAAAAAAATCCAACAGGTGCGCTTTTTGAGCCGAAATTCTCACCTTGAGACATTTTAAATACGTTTTCACTACATTTTTGTTGATGTGTAACATTCCATGCCCAAATTAGATGCCTAAATCGGATACGTTACAGCTACATTTAAACTTTGTGGGCAGCTTCCAACAAGATGCTCATTTAACAACAAAATTATGCAACCAATACTTGTCCGCCTCTTTGTTTCGGTTCATTTACATGTTGAGGCTTGAATTGAATTTATTGAAGAGTAGTTTTTACCAATTATCTAGTGTAAATGGTGCACGGTGTACGTTACATGTTGATTCAGTTGAGAGATTTCTAATGAAATCACCACGCAGCTTTTCGAATGTGTGGTGCTCCCGTTTCGAGCTCTGCCCACTGAAGTAACCAACCAAACAGCGAAAATTGTTGGCATAAAGTGCTAATTGTAAGTACCAATACACGGCAATACTATTGACACAAAGAATAAACAAGAGCCGAAAGAAATCGAGGACATTTGAGACCAACCTTCATTGAGAATGTTTGAAATTTTGTTATTAATTATTTTTTTATTGTTTCACCACTGATAACACTCAGTTGTAATCATTATAGTCACAAATGATTACAAGTAAAGTCTAGTATAATCATTTTTTTATCATATTTCTGTTGTTAGCAATGTTGGTACATTGATAACAACATTTTATAGCTTGAGGATTAAATGATAAGGAAAAACTGGTACAGATTGGAAAATTGTATTGGGATAACTCGTCAGTTTTCGGAAATTTGACAACAATCAACTGGAAATTAAATTAGTTTTTCTATATTTTCAAATATATTCTGTTTTAATTTTCAGAAATTATTGAACTGTAACTTCGCTATATTTTTTAATGTTTGAGAAACTTTTCAATTTAGATTTCAATTAGATTATTTAATTTTAGGACATTTTATGGACAGTTTATTTCTGATTTCATCATTTAGTAAATTTCCTGTAAACATGTAGAACATGAAATATTGCAACTCCTTGAAAACTCTCGAGAAAACTTCCAGTAATTCACCTGCTCACAATAAATTGATTGACGTTTGTTGTTTACCTTACAATTTAATTGATTTTGACCTCATAAAAATCAATAGACGCCACAGAAAAACAAGCTTGCGTAAGAGTTTCCTTGCACGTTTTCTACCTGCTGCACTTGTACTTTTTTTCCTTCATTCTTTTTCAAGTCAAGTTTCTCGCATTGTCTACCGGCCATAACGGCTTAAAAGGAATGACATCTACGAACAGGTTCTACGAGTTATAATAGATGTAAACGTGAGGCATAAATTCGCGAATCGGTTCGCAACATACTCAAACCAGCGGCGGAACAACACATTTTCGTGTTTGCAAAATGTTTGTTACAACTCTTTCTTTGACAAATAATGATTAACACATTCAGGGGAATCCCCATTTTAGCATTTTTTCAAATTTGAACCCATGATAGTCCCACCACTGGTTTTTGTACGCTTGTAAATTGCATTCGGCTTTAGTTGGCCATTTGGCTAATCGGAAGTAAAGATTTACGATCTATGATCCAAGATGCAACGAGCACAATCATTTCCAGCTGGGAAACTCATGAATGTAACCTTCTTAGACTATTCTCGCGTTTTATAAACGACTTTTTTGCGAATATTGAGGGAAGAAAAAGCCGGAAAATTGAACGCACGCGTAATTAAAATGGCATTCTTCCTCCCTCGCATTTGATGTGCTGCTGTTTGTTGCAATGTAAACAGTGCGCTCTGCAATTCTATGAATTTATTTTTACTCGAGTGTTGCGTTTCTGTGACATGACAGGAAATGAAACGAAACATTGCGCGCTCTTTAGCGCGTTGCCTGTCTGCCTTCTGGATTCAAGTGTGTAATTTGTTTATTTTCTCTAGGAGTTGTTTTGCGCACCATTTCAGTGCTTTCTGTATAATTGATACAGGAAAATAGCCAGATATTTCAAGTTGCACTAAAATGTTAATTGCAAATTTACTACCTGAAATGAAAATTAGCAAAAAATTAAATATGAAGGAGATAGCTTTCATTTCCGGTTCCAGCTTTTTTCAAAGGGGGGTCGTCAAACATAAAAAAATTAAGTTGTTTCTCTTGGAAGTTGTTATCAAACTGGTTTCCAAAAAAGTTTCTTTGGAGACAATATGAGGCTAGATACAGAAAAGCTAATTTTCGAATTTGGTAATTTTTATTATCTGGTTCCGATTTTGGAATCCAAAAGGCTTTATAAAACTTTCAGAGTGTTCTAGAAATTGAAATCTTCAAAAATTTTCTAAACAATGCCTCTTTCCTGATGAAGTAGCGAACTTCACATTTTTGAACTGTTAACTGTTTCAAGAGTGTTCAAGCCTTTGAAATTTTTCGAATTAATTATCTAACTAGAATGAAATGTTCAAGAAAGTACAAACTTTAACGTGAACACTGCCCACCAAAAAAGAAAAACTGGAACCTTGAAACAAATCAGAAAAGTAGATTTCCAAGCTGAAGCCGGAATCCAGATGATCAACGAGCAAACCATGTAAACATACAAACAAACCGAATCGATTCGGACGCTAAATAAATAATTTCGCGTCGAGCATGAATATTTGCGCCGTACAACCAGTTGCATAACACCAATGTGCGCGTGCGCCCAAATTACAAACGGTAATTAAACTATTTCCTCCTTGGGCGTCGTTCAAATATGGATGCGACTCCCGCGTTGGCCGTCATCATCGCAGCGAGTAATCTGTTTATCAGATCGTCCTTTTGACGATTGTATCGCGTGCACACATGACACCAGCCGTTGGCGATGGTGTTGTCGTCGGTGGTGCGTTCGATTCGAACCATTTTGCCGTCTCCAAGCAACCACCCTCGACCGACTATCACAACGATGGCGTTCCAATGGCGTCCATCCGGTCTGAGGGGGCGGCGGAGGTCGCCTCATTACCTCCGGATGTCTTTCTAATATTTTCACACTCCTCCCCGTCCCTGGCCGCTTCCAGCGATCTAACCCTTCGTTTCGTTAAAGGGGGGCGGTTCGGGTCCCAGGTCGATTCATCATCCAACATTCGATTCAGCGCTTCGATTCGATCGACGATGGCGTGTTTCCACGTCTATTTGCGGTGTGGTTGGTAGCGGCGATGAAGGTGGTGGTGGTGGTTCGATGGGGTGGTTGGAGGCGGTGGTGTACATCAAACGTGGCCCCCGCGGCCCCCATGCTCCGCTCGGTGCGCTTCGTACATATTTAATGCGACACATGCTCATCATTTATTTACGCATGGTATACCTATGATTATTGGTTCGAGTTCGAATGTGCGCCAGCAACCACGTCGAGCCATGAGTGCAAGGCTGGTTCAACGAAGCGGTTGGAAATTTATAAACAATTACTGGGAAAAAGTCTGGGAGGGCAGTTCTAGAAGTTCCAGGATCTTGAATACATGATGGGATGATATAATCTTCAAAGTTTTAGATATATTTTTCATGATGTCTTCATTAGGGTAGTGTCAACTTTAAGGGGTGATGTGAGGTAATAGGGGGTAGTATCTTTGAAAGTCCAATTCAACTCATCTCCAAGATTCTCTAATTCTTAGGGTACCAAGCCTTCCCCTAGGGTCACTATGGAAGTGCCCTTAGCTTTCTTCTTTAGTAGATTCAAGCCTGACTAGTTTTGGAACCTCCAAAATAGGAACCAACTCTTAACTCCATGTCTACAAGGTTTCCCCAGTAACTGTTACCAGAGTAGATTACCTTGATTAAGTTCAAAAGTAACCAAATTCTGTTGGTAACTTCCATCCACTACTTCCTTGGTTCCAAAAGCAATGTAGAACTTCAGGGGAACATGAAGCACCTACCAAAGGCATCGACTACTCATCTAAGACACACTGGGTTCAAAATCAGTTCTTCTACTAACTCTCCCTACAAAAGTTGTACAAGTTGACCCTAAGACATTTTGGGCTCTTAGGTCTTCTGGTTCTGATCAAGTTCTAGTATGAAGGAGGAGTGTAAGTTTGGTTCCAAGTTGTCTTATGAAGGTTTCCAAATGTTGTTCCTGGTTCCAGTAACCTTCCTTCTTTTTGGAACTCCTTTGTCAGCCTCTAAGCAATCTACTCTAATGGTTCCAAAAACAGTATAGATAGTGTAGCTTTTGAAGGAAACTTGAACTCCTACAAAAGGTGAAATCAGTTCTTTTATTTACTATCCCTGGGCTCCAAGTTGACTATGGTTGACTCTGAAAAATTTTGGGGTCTTGGGTCTTCTGGTTCTGACCAAGGTTCTACTATGGAGAAAGTTGCCCTTTGAAGCTTTCCAAACTGTTGTTCCCTGGCTCTCCAGTGAAACCAGTAAGCAATATTGAACCTTAGCATAATCTTTTTGGAACTCCTTGGTGAGACCACACAATGACCTTACTGGTTAACATGATTGGAAAATTTTCTAAGGAACATTGCCTTTTGATAACGAGGGTTAGGAATAACTAAATATTTAGGTCTACTTTGATAAAGTCATAGTTATCCCACCTGAGGAGAGTCATCAAATATTTTTACTAGAACATTCAAGTAGTCCTTCTTGTGCAGTCCAATGGTTTAGGAAACAGAACACTAATTCCTTCAGAAACCTGGTACCTAGGTATCTGTATCACCTCTCACTGTCACCTCTCAAACCTATCTGTATCTGGTTGAACTTATTTGAAACGAAGTATCAAAAATGTATTGTGATACAATTTAAAATACATCATGTTATCTCAGTAGTTTTACATGAAAACACAAACTCAATGAAGATTGCATTCCATGGTTAGACATGCATAAACATGTCAGCAATGTGGCTTTCATTTTCGGGCCGCATTAATCAACTTGCATTCATTCCCTCATTGAAACGAACTCATTCCAGACAGCAAGCAACTGGTTGCACACTTCTGCAACTAAATTGCAGCAGCTTGCTTTATGGCTGTTGCTTTTCGATGGCGTTTGCCAAGAATTGGAAGCATTCACTCGCCCATTCCGACCAAGGTCCATCGCTCCGCTCCGCATCGCACTCTTTCTGCACATCGATACAAAACGAGTGCTAATTAAATCCAATTGAACATTTCCGTACCACTGAACTCCGCCTGCCATAAATCACCGAAAACGCAACAAGTTGCTGCGTTCAGAGTCACATCATCAAAAAGTGGGATACACGTATTGGTTCGTTGAATGGTTAGACAAGTTTCAAATTCAATTTAATTGGATTGTGTTCACGATGTGATTACATCAACCGCACCAGGGACGGATAGTTCTGGAATAGTTGCTTATTCTTGTGAGAGGGAATCGTTGAAGACCTGTTTGTTGAAACAACAAGTGTAACAAACACACAAGGTGAAGACATGTTTGTGGATAGTTAACAGGAACGCTTCTAGAGTTTGACAAGTTAAGTTGTTCTTAATTCGGTGAGTTTGTACGGGGAATTAAGTGGTTTCATGGGCAAAGTTCCGCATTCTCTGTGATGTGGTATCACATGCTAGGTGATGTTATCCCTCTTCATAGAGCTTTTCTGCATTGATCCCAACTCAGATGGGATACATAAATATCCCTTAGTCAACTGAGGGCTAAGTCCAGAAAAACTGTTATTTGATGTCATATGATGTGGTCTGATGTCTTCTGATAGTGTAGGATCCCACAATATGTATCATTATAGTCAAGTATGATATCTGACGTGGTCCAACGGGGTAAAGACTGATGTGGTCTTATATGATACCTTGGATACTAACGTGATCTGACGTCAGATGATACAATATGACGTGTAATAATATAACATGTCGATTATGGGGTAGAATCAAGCATCTCGATTTCTGAACGTCAGATTTCGACTCAATTAAGATGATTGGAATCGACATTCCCACAGAGTTTCAGCATTCAATCATTTACCAAGTATCCGGAAGCTTTTCCTCAACAGGAAAAGCACCCAACATAGACAGGTACAATACTGGATTTCCCAACCAATTCAGAAATTACTCCAGAATTTGTTTCCTTGTTTACCTCCGTTCTTCCGGTTCATCTCAAAGCAGGATACAGGAAACTGCTGACTTATAGAAATTCGATTTACTATCCGAAAAACAACCGACCAATCGATAGTAAACAAAAGACACGTAAATAAATAGGAACGACATTTGCATAACTTCTGTAAACACGTCGACTGACAACGAGAACGTTACCTTATCAAGCATTCAATTGATTAGTTATTATTGTCGATTGCATGCAGCATGGCATCGTTTTTCTACCATCTACGTGGAGTAGCCTCTTTCATTTTCTTGCAGCTCTGTAATTTTCCGTTTTCGTGTAATTTACTTCCGGAGAACTCCTCCACTTTTGTTGCTTGCTGCAACTTTTACTTTGTGCTGGACTGTGCCCTCCAAGGGGGTGGTAGTTGATGGGTGGTGAGTATGTGGCCAAAGGCCCCCCCGATGCACAATATCATTTATTCATATGGGAAATGGCAATTGCCAGGGAATCGTTTAGATGCAACTTTATAATTAGCCGTATGGTTTGCGTTTTCCGCTTGGGATTTCTTTCGTTCTATTTTATAATTATATGCTGTGTTGCTATCCATCCATCCATGGGGGGAAATGGGGGGCGGCGATCGGACAGCTGCATCATGCATTTTCGATGACGGGAAGTTTCATCCCTGGATGAATTACTAATTAGTCGGGTCAAAATTGATACAGTTTTCTTCAAGGTTTTTTTCTTCGAATCCTGCAAGGGATCAATAGTTGTTAGTTATTGATGGTTGCAGTTTTGAAATTGATGATTTTTCCTGGCCAGGTTGTTAAATTATAGAAAAATTAAAGGTTTTAATTGTGGAAAGCTTCTAGAACAATTTTAAAAGTCTAGGTAGGATACTAAATTGGGAAATTTTGGAAAGATCTGGTCATCGAAAATTGACTTCAAGCTGAGGGCTTGTAACAAGGGTTAAAGAAAACGGTTACTTCAAAAAGTCCGAAAAAGATAGTTTCCTTGAGCTTCTAGCCTTGATGGGCAACAACATTCAGGTGTTTCCGGTGTCAAAAATCAATGACTACAATGTCCCTACAATTCCCCCCCTGAAACGCAACACTATAGTAGTACAAAAGGACAAATTATCCAGAATTTTCTATAAACTGGACACATGGCAATAATTATCAATAAAAGGCGCATTTGCCAGCTGAATATTTTACCACGCGGCCATAATTTATGCATAAATAATCTGAAGTATATCATTTCGTTCGAAGCCAGGCCAACCGAGGTAATTCCTTATAGATTCCTCATTACATGCGCCCAATTAATATAAAACATGGCCGGCACGCAGAGACAGACAACAGAACGGGAACCCCCCGAACCATGAAGGAACGCACGCGCCTCGCTTCCTACATATCATTACCCATTCCATGAAAATGTTGTCGTACCCCGGAGTGGGGATGTTTTTCTTGCTCATTACATTTTCACCAAAGTGGCATGTGGTGGCGGTGGGGGGTGGTTGAAGAAGGAGAGGGGGGCGAGGTGGCAGCACTTAATGTGGTAACGAAAAACCTTTCCCCTCTCTTCCACGTATCCCACCGATGTTTGTATCCGCGTCGTTATGGCGACACGTCAACAATCAATTGCGGGGCCACACGTCTGCACCTTCGGCCGCGCACTAGGCCAATGGGTATTATCCTGGGGGAGATCCGGGAGCGGTGATAAGTTGGTGGTGCGCGCCGGCCATCGTCCAGTCGCTCCGCTCGCCTCGTACGCTCCACAACCCCAACAACTTCAAGCTTTCGGTGCGTCCAAGAAGTGTCCAAGTAGTGTCCCGAATTAGACAGGTAGGAAGTTTCCTCCTCCTCCTTGGGAACCAACCCCATACATGGTTGTTGGAACGTGTTTATCCCGATTCTAGTGGATACAAGTGTTTGCGCCATAAATTCTCCAAAGTTTTGAAATTGTCCAACCCTCGGGAAAACAAGTTTTTCAGTCGTGTTTTGTTTTCTTGCAGATTTTGCCTGCTGTGTGCTTCCCCCCATTACGAAATTTGGCCAGCAACGACTCGATTGACTCCTTCACCGGGTGAGTACCTCAGATGATGACGGTCATTATCA
>JARJDZ010005970.1:0-66822 GCA_030264555.1 Aleochara sp. GC000083
ATACTTGTTATTTCTGAAATTGTCATTTCTAACTTCAGAACAATCGATAATAATTTCTTAGGGTCCTCGTTTCTTTTAGAAAACTTGTTCACTTTGTTGATTCATTTCCATAGTAATTGACAACTACTTAAATATTAAATTTGAACCATTTTCAAAGGAGTTCAGTGACATATAAATTCGCACAAAAAACCAATCAAAAGTAGGTTAGAGAAAATGAAATACCTTAAGGAAGTCGCGCAGCCATAGGACATCCGGTTTCGGATCACCGATCACCTCGCACAATATGACAATGTCATCACCTTCATAAGCAACAGTGTTCAATGGTTTCGTCAAAAATGTTGGTTCCTTTGAGTAACTATAACAAACAAATAGTAATCATTACTTGTATGGATGATTGAAGACCATGAGGTGTAACATACGGTAATTCTCGGAGTTCCTTCCGGATAGCTTCCTCGGTCTCTTCACTTTCTTCAAGACTACCAAATTTGCTAACAATTTCAACGGTTGAATTCGTTTCTGCACGTCCAATTTCATTGGTAGCCACACATGTATACACTCCTGCATCACCAGCTGTTGTGGACCCAACCGAGAGTTCAATACGACCATCATGGGAAAGGGTCGAGACGGTCTTCCTCGAAGGTCTCAAACGCATCCCATTTCGGTACCATACAACATTAACTGTTGGATGGGCTTCAACGAATGCTGTGAGATGAATTTGTTCACCCTCGTTCAATTTCAACTTGGCTGGATTAGCAGGGCACTTGAAAACAGGAGCTGTATAAGCTTTGACCCCATGGTCCACCACCAATTTGCATCTGCAAGACACTGAGCCAAAAGCGTTCTTTGCAATGGCTCCATAAATTCCGGAATCTTCAAGACACGTCTTAAAGAACTCCAAGGTGTGGAAGTTATTCTCATTCCATTGCACCTTGTTGGTATCCAAAGAAAGGACTACGCCATTCTTGGTCCAAATTATAGTAGGTGCTGGATGACCCGAAACCTGACACGTCAAACGAACTGGATAACTTGCTTGAACTCTTCTGTCTCGTAAACGCATTGTGAATTGTGGTGGGATTTCAATGCTGTCATCTTCCAAGGCTCTAAGGGTTCCAAAATCAAGTTTAGAGGTGTACCAAATGTTCAGGAGTACTTACTTCTTCAGATTTTCATCAGCAATCAGTAACTTCTCATCAGCAACAATTGCCAAACGTACAAAACTTGCAACACGTCCAACTTTGTTGATTGCTTCACACGAGTACCGTCCCCCATCATTGGACCTCACCTTCTTGATGGTCAACGAGCAGATACCATTGTTGTTGTTGATGACCAGTCTCGGATTTTCTTGAGTGTCCAATTCGAAGCCATCACGGTACCAGCGAATTTGTGCATTGGTATCATCGCGGATATGACAAACGAAGACACAGTCAGATCCAAGAAGGGCTTTCGCATGTCCTGGAAGGTTCTTGATGATTTCCGGTAGCTCGATGTGACGACCTACCACGATGGGATCACTCTGGAAGGGTTCACCCCATCCGTACCGATTTCGGGCTGTAATCCGGAACTGGTACTCAGCATTTGGGGTCAGGTTGAATGCATCGAAGCTGTTGATCGGTGTGACTCCAAGTTCCACCCATCTGGTTTGACCACCTTTCTGCCAAGCGTCGATTTTGTAGGCCAAGACTGGGGCAGCACCTCGATAGCTTGGTTTGCCCCATGTCAAAGACACCCAGTTGCTACCAGTGTCTATGACCACAGGTGTTGAGGAAATGGGTCCTGGGACATCTAAAACGAAACTGGATTACTACAAGTTTGATGGCACCAATGGGTTGGTACAATGGTGTCCGACGAGGTACTGCAGGAAGTCTGAGATTGCACACTTCCGGTTCCCCCAGACACTTCTAATCAGTAATAATGCATTTACACCACTATGTAAGCCACTGGTGAATGTATTGCCTTCGATTGTTAGCGAAAACCTCATCTCAGAGCGGCTAAATGTTAGATACTAACTGACATTCGAGTTGGAATTAGTGAAGCAATACAAACAGGTGAATGAAATCATTAAGGACGAGCTAATTTTAGGGACTCTATTTACCTTTCAGATAGTGTCGCTCATGATAGCTCGGAATCTCGTCGAGAATTTCGGGACCGCTGCGTGACGTCAGTGGTGACGCTGAACGCGCACGTTTTCGCAGTTTGACAGTGAAGAATGCACGATCACAACCAAAACGGTTTTTCGCTAGGATGCAATAGGTGCCAGTATCGTTCTCAGTGGCACGTTTCAGACTGAACCGGATGTAATCATCCGAAGTGAACTTCAAACACCTATGGCTGTTTGTAATATCTTTAAGGCCTTTCATCCAGGTGACCTTAGGCTTGGGGTCACCTGCTAACCGGAAGGATACTGTAATATCCTCACCAGGAGCGATATCCAGATCGGTGTCTGGACGTGATAGGAACATAGCTGGTTTACCATCATGGATCTTCAACGGATTTACTATATCCACGTAGGCGGAAGTCTCAATTTTACCATACGAGTTGATGGCTTTGAAGGTATACTTTCCAATATCCGTTTCCAAAGCTTTAGGTACCATCAAGGTGTACAACCCATGCTCTTGGAAACTCCTGTATCGTGGGGAAGTCTTCAGAAGGGCATTGTCCTTGTACCAGGTAACCTCCGAAGGGGTCCCTTTCACTTCCACCTGAAGAGCAAGGACACCACCATTTGGTATGTACGCATCAGTGAGGACATTACCCAAATGGGGTCTCCTGGAGTCGATGAGGCTCTTCGATGATGAGGTTCGGTCACTACGTTGGGAGATGAATTCGTTTTTGCCACCAAAGCTGACGTAATGGGATATCTGGTCACTCCATGAGCTATTCTCAGCTCGGCAGGAATAGCATCCGGAATCTTCACGTGTTGGGTTATACACAGTCAGTTTGCAGATACCATCAGCCAAGTAGTACAATTTGTATTTCTCATCTTGGATGATCTCTTTACCATCCTTGAACCATATAATTGTGGGTGTTGGATGGGCGCGGATGCGGCATTCCAAGGTGAGTTCGTTGTCAGAGCAGCGGAACTGCTCCCGAATTGGTCTGGTGAAAGTTGGAGGAATTGGGGTCGCTTGGAAACCTTCATAAACCTTCAGTTCAGCTCTTGTAGAGTTGACACCATGACCATTCTTAGCAACACAGGTGTATTCTGCTGAGTCCGTAGGGGTTGTGTTGAGGAACTCCAAAGTGGCTATGCCATCTTGATAGGAGGTGATGTAATTGTTGTCGGAGGGCATTGGCTGACCATTTTTGAACCATTCAATGTGGGATTCATCCGAAGAGATGACCGTACACATTAGTTTCACTCGGGTTCCAGCTGTTGCAGTACGGTTTGTTAACGAAGTGCTGAACATGGGTTTTCTTTCGATGAACCTCTGGCCTTGGTAACGTGAGGGCTTGTACTTTTCCATTCCATTCCCGAAGTTATCTTGTCCGGTAAATCTGGGCCTCGCCCTAACTGGGCTACGTCCACGACGTTGATACATGGAGGTATCTTCACGAGTAAATTTCATTTCTGGGGACTTTTCCTTCAGTCCAGGTTCCTTCTCTGACTTAGCTTCTGCCTTTTTCCCTACCCCTTCAACCTCTCTTTTAGCCTTTTCAATTTCGTGCTTTTCCGTCATTTCTTTAATAAGTGTATCCTTAGCCTCTTCTTCAACTTTCCTCTTGGCTTCTTGATCAGCCTTCTCCTTAGCTTCCTTCTTTGCCTTCAATTTAACTTGCCTATCTCTCTTTTCTTGCTCTTCCCTTTCTGCCTTTTCTTTAGCTTCTTTTTCCTCCTTTGCCCTTGCTTCATTTCTAGCCCTTTCCTTAGTTTCTTTCTCTGCCTTTTCTTTAGCATCAGTTTCTGCTTTTAATTTAGCTTCTTTCTCCTGTTTCTCTTTAGAGTCCTTCAAGGCTTTCTGTTTAGCTTCTCTCTCAGCCTCTTCTTTAGTTTCTTTCTCTGCCTTCAGTTTTGCATCCTTTTCTTTCTTCTCTTTACTTTCCTTTTCTGCTTTTGCCTTAGCTTCCTTTTCCGCCTTTTCCTTAGCTTCTTTTTCCGCCTTTGCTTTAGCCTCTTTCTCAGCCTTCAATTTTGCTTCCTTTTCTTTCTTATCCTTAACCTCTTTTTCTTCCCTTTCCAAAGCTTCCTTTTCGGCCTTCTCCTTAGCTTCCTTATCAGCCTTTGCTTTGGCCTCTTTCTCAGATTTTAATTTAGCTTCTCTTTCCTCCTTCTCTTTAGCTTCCTTTTCCTTGGCTTCTTTTTCCAGCTTTGCTTTAGCTTCTTTCTTAGCCTTCAATTTTGCTTCCTTTTCTTCCTTATCCTTGACTTCCTTTTCTTTGGCTTCCTTTTCTGCTTTCTCTTTAGCTTCTTTCTCAGCCTTTGCCTTAGCCTCCTCTTCAATCTTCAAATTTGCTTTCTTTTCTTTAGCTTCCTTCTCCATTGCTTCAATCTCTGCCTTGAGTTTGATCTCCTTCTCTTCCTTTTCCTTAGCATCTTGCTCAGATTTTGCTTTAGCTTCTTTCTCTGCCTTCAGTTTGGCGTCCTTTTCTTCCTTTTCTTTTGCTTCCTTTTCTGCCTTTTCTTTAGCTTTCTTTTCTGCCTTTTCTTTAGCTTCATTTTCTGCCTTTTCCTTAGCTTCTTTCTCTGCCTTTGCTTTGGCTTCTCTCTCCGCCTTCAATTTTGCTTCTTTTTCTTTTGCTTCTTTCTCAGCCTTATCTTTAGCTTCTTTTTCTGCTTTTTCTTTCTCTTCCTTCTCCTTCTTCAGTTTTGCTTCCTTCACTTCTTTTTCTTTTACTTCTTTCTCAGCCTTCTCTTTAGCTTCAAATTCTGCTTTTTCTTTAGCTTCTTTCTCGGCCTTTGCTTGTGCTTCTTTCTCCGCTTTCAATTTTGCTTCATTTTCTTCCTTTTTCTTAGCTTCTTTCTCAGCCTTTAGTTTCGCCTCTTTTTCTTTCTTTTCTTTTGCTTCTTTGTCAGCCTTTTCTTTGGCATCTTTTTCAGCCAGTTCTTTGGCTTCCGTTTCTGCCTTTTCCTTAGCTTCTGTCTCCGCCTTCAGTTTTGCTTCCTTTTCTTCCTTTTCCTTAGCTTCTTTCTCCGCCCTCAATTTGGCCTCTTTTTCTTCCTTTTCCTTAGCTTCTTTCTCTGCCTTTGCTTTAGCTTCTTTCTCAGCCTTCAGTTTGGCCTCTTTTTCTTCCTTTTCCTTGGCTTCTTTCTCGGTCTTCAGTTTGGCTTCCTTTTCTTCCTTTTCCTTAGCTTCTTTCTCCGCCTTCAATTTAGCCTCTTGTTCTTCCTTTTCTTTAGCTTCTTTATCTGCCTTTGCTTTAGCTTCTTTCTCGGCCTTTAATTTGGCTTCCTTTTCTTTCTTTTCTTTTTCAGCCCTGTCTTTAGCTTCTTTTTCTTCCTTTTCCTTAGCTTCCTTCTCCGCCTTCAATTTAGCCTCTTGTTCTTCCTTTTCTTTAGCTTCTTTATCTGCCTTTGCTTTAACTTCTTTCTCGGCCTTCAGTTTGACTTCCTTTTCTTCCTTTTCTTTTGCCTCTTTTTCAGCTTTGTCTTTAGCTTCTTTTTCTTCCTTTTCCTTAACTTCTTTCTCAGCCTTCAGTTTAGCTTCCTGTTCTTTCTTTTTCTTTGCTTCTCTCTCAGCTTTGTCTTTAGCTTCATTTTCTTCCTTCTCTTTAGCTTCTTTCTCTGCCTTTGCCTTCACTTCCTTTTCCGCCTTCAATTTTGCTTCCTCTTCCTCCTTTTCCTTAGCTTCTTTCTCCGCCTTTAATTTGGCCTCCTTTTCTTCCCTTTCTTTAGCTTCTTTATCTTCCTTCGCTTTTGCTTCTTTTTCAGCCTTTAATTTGGCCTCCTTTTCTTCCTTTTCTTTTGCTTCTTTTTCAGCTTTGTCTTTAGCTTCTTTGTTTGCCTTGTCTTTAGCTTCTTTCTCTGCCTTTGCCTTCACTTCCTTATCCGCCTTCAATTTTGCTTCCTCTTCTTCCTTTTCTTTAGCTTCTCTCAAAGCCTTCTCTTTGGCTTCTTTTTCTGCCTTCTCCTTAGCTTCGGTCTCCACCTTTAGTTTAGCCTCCTTTTCTTCCTTCTCTTTTGCTTCTTTCTCTGCTTTGTCTTTAGCTTCTGTTTCTGCCTTTTCTTTAGCTTCTTTCTCGGCTTTTGCTTGTGCTTCTTTCTCTGCTTTCAATTTTGCTTCTTTTTCTTCCTTTTCCTTAGCTTCTTTCTGAGCCTGTTCTTTGGCTTCTTTTTCTGCCTTCTTCTTAGCTTCTTCTTCAGCCTTTACTTTCGCTTCCTTTTCACCCTTCAGTTTAGCTTCCTTTTCTTCCTGCTCTTTTGATTCTTTCTCAGCTTTGTCTCTTGCTTCCTTTTCTTCTTTCTCCTTAGCTTCTTTTTCCGCCTTTAATTTAGCTTCCAATTCCTTTTTAGCTGCTTCTTCTTCCTTTTCCTTAGCTTCTTTATCTGCTTTTTCTTTGGCTACTTGCTCAGCCTTTGCTTTAGCTACCTCTTCAAGAGCATCTTTCTCAGCCTTTTCTTTAGATTCTTTTTCAGCCTTTTCTTTAGTTCCTTTTTCAGCCTTTTCTTTAGCTTCTTTTTCAGCCTTTTCTTTAGCTTCTTTTCCAGCCATTAATTTAGGTTCCTTTTCAGCTTCTTGTTCCTGTTGCAGTTTTGTTTCCTGTTGTTCCTTTTCCTTTTCTGCCATTGCCTTGTCTTGGGTTACTGCTTCCTCCTCTTGTTTTTCTTCTACGTCTGGTTCTACTTTTTCTTTTGGTTTATCCTTTTCCACTTGTGCTGCAGTGTCACTGTATTTGGTTGCAATTAGTGCTTCATATAACTTCATCATTGACGAATTCAAAGGCTCAAAGTTGTCAATCAAAGCATTATTGGTCGTTGAAGTGTTGATATTCTGTACAAACGTGCTTGAATTATCCTGAACCAAGGTTAAAGTCTTTTTCAACAATAGACCATCTTCATTATCATCAATTTTTTCTTTGGTATTGTTTAGTGCCTTAGTAATATCAGAGATTGGTGTTATTAAAGTATTTGTTTTTCTCATAATATCTGCCTTGGAATCTTGAACACTAAAATTCATTACAGAATTTTCAATATCTTTGAGAGGAGTTTCTAGACCACCAAATAAAAGTTTCACTGTTCTGTTGTCTTCCTTTGAAATTATGTTAATATTTTTGTCCAAGGATTCGACAATATCGCTCAAACTGAAGACCAAACTTTGAATTCTATCAGCTTCATTAAGGTCGTCCAAATATTGAAGTACCTCAGCTATCTTATCAGATAATTTTTTGAATGGACTACTTAGACTAGAAAATTCATTGGTAGTCTTTACATCCTTGAGGTATTTCTTCAGATCTGATAAGCTCCCTTTCAACTCAGAGCTTTTCTGGACAACTTCACTCGACTTATCAGCCAACAACTTCACGACATTTTCACTACTCGAAAAGTTGCCCTTGAAACCTTCCAGAGTTTTGAAGTTTTCTTGAACAGTTGAAGCATAATCTTCTTCAACAAGTACATCTCCAATTTTCGAAAACTCATCACGTACATTCAACAATGGGGTAGATAATTCCAGAAGGTTTGCATAAATATTCCCCTTTCGGCTTTTCTTCTGCATAATATTAAATGCATCATGCAACAACAGCACAGTTTTTGACATTGTTTCAATGTCTACAATATCTTTGATTGGAACTTGTTTATAATCAAGAGAAGCAATTCCTTGTTTAACCTCTTCAATTTTCAGCTTCAAGACTTTGATTGGTTGTACTTCTTCAGGAGTTGTTGGTATCTGTTCCAAAGATAATTGGACAGCTTCAATTGCCTTCATCAAATTGGGCTTCTCATTTTGCAAAATTTGGGGTTGACTTAGAACGTTAGTTGCCTGCTCAATTATCACAGCAAGGTTTTTGAGTGGTTCTTGAGTGATTTGAAGATCCAATTCTTGGATACCTGGTAAAAACTCGTTGGCTTGTATCTGTTCTTCTAGAAGATTTTGAACAGCCTCTAAAGGTTCCGAAATTGCAAGAATCGACATGATACCAAATTGGGACTTTGCTTTCAGGTCGTTTTGTTTAACATCCATAGCTTTTACATTATTTTGGACAAATTGAATCGTATCTTTGACTAGCTTCAAATGATCTTTGCTTTCGTCCAGTTTAATTTCACTTTGTAGTTGATTTTTGACTTCTGTTAACTTGCCTTGAAGTTTTTCCAATGGCAACTTCACAATGTCAAGTTTAGATGCAATTGGGACATTAGATATTCTCTCAATTAAAGATTCCGTTGCAAGAACCAAAGGCTTCTTTTCAATTTTAGCTTCAGTAGTCAAATTTGCAGTTGCATTCTGGACTGCATTACAAAATTCAGCAATTGGTTGCTCCAACATTTTAAGCTCCTCTGAAGCATCGCATGCAACCTGTGAAGTTTCACCTTCCAATTGTTGGATACCTTCCTTGAGGTTTTCCAAAACTTCAGGAATTTCGCAAATCTGAAGAACTCCCCTCTGCACTTCAGGTTTAGTCTCATCAATTTTAAGTTGTACTTCATTGATCTTCGTTCCGAGAAGTTTAATCTGCTCTTTTGTTGTTCCCAAATTGAATGATATCTCGGCTTTGTGTAAATCATTTTGAACTTCAACCAATTTAGTTGCAAGAGGCTCAGTTCCAGGATTAACAACAATTTCCTTAGTAATCTTATTCAAAGCTTCACATAGTTCGACTTTTTGTGCCTTGATATTTTCTGGTTTCTCTAGAAGTGAGACAACTTCTTGCATTACCACAGCCAAATTTTCCAGAGGTTTCTGCAAGGATTTAATTTCCTCACATGTTGTTACTTCTTGGGTTTCTTCACTGATGTTCACATATGTTAAGGCTTGTTCCAAGGGTGCTTCCATCGATGTTATGACCAAATTTGCTTGAGAAGGCTTCGCTTTCAAAGTTTCAATTTGTTGATGGATTGTGTTCAATGGAATTTTGACTTCAGCCAATGTTAATTGTTGTTTCTCAGCAAGTTCATCTTGCATTTTTGTCAAGGATCCACTCAAAGATTTCAGAGCTTCTGATATCTTGATATCCAACTTTTGTGGGGCTTGTACCTCTTCGATTGCAACTTGTAAATGTTTCATTGTGTCAGATATTTTCGCCTTTTCCAATTTTGCATCTTCCTTGGACAATTCTTGAGTGGCTTCTTTTAGAACAGTTGCCAATTCTTCAACTGGAGTTTTCAGAACTTCTAATTCTGTAATATCAGTTGTTTCAGTGATACTTTCTTTAAGTTCGGTTATAGGTTCCAGAATTTCTTGTAAAATTGCATTTTCACATAGTTGCTTATCTTTGGGAGTTTCCATTAGAATCTGCACACATTTCTGAACTTCTTGCAAAGGTGCCTTGACAATTTCAATCTTTTCTTTGGTAAATTTAGCTTCAATTTCTCCAAGTGTACCTGACAATGCTTCAAGCTGCATGTCAACAACTTGAACTCCTTGGGAATTTGCAATATCAACACGGGCTTTTTCAACACCCTGTTTCAACGCCGAAATTTTATTAATCAATTGCTCCTGCACTTTGATATCAGGAGTTTCCAATTGTTGTGTTACTTCCTTCATTGTTGCAGTAACTTCATTCATGGGTGCAAGTAATTCTCCCAGAATTTCAACAACTTCTGGTTGTTCTTCCAACGAAGTTACGTTTGCTTTCAATTCTTCCAATGAAGGACATATTTCTGTAACTGCCACCAAAGCTGTGGATGGTTTTGCTTGGATATTTTCAAGTTTGGCTTTCATTGAATTAACTTCCAATTGCATTTCTTCAATTGGAACCTGGATCTTTTCAACGTTGGCACTTCTTTCCTGTTGTCTGATCTGTTCAAGAATTTTGGTAATTTCCTGAGAGAGAAGTTGCAAAGCTTGTTCTGTGGTTCTGATTTTCTGAAGTTGAGGCGAAGAAATAATTTGATTGACTTCAACTAAAACATCTTCTAACGAAGTCGTAAGTTCTTTGAATTTGGCTGGAGTTTCAGTAACATTTTTCAGAATTACCAAAAGCTTTCCCAAGGGTTGTTCAAAAACTTCAAAGTCTTTTAAACAAAGATCACCTTCAGTTTCCAACATTTTGAGGCTATTTAAAAGATTATCCATTGGTTTCTGGAGTCCAACCAAAAGTTCCAATTTTGATTTCTTCTTAGGCAACTTTACATTCAGTTGAATTAAAGTTTCCAAAACATTATTTATTGCCTCCTTGATTGGATTTACACACTTTTCTTCCTTTGATGTTTCCGAAAATTCTTCAATAATCTCAGAAATCTGTGCAGTTAATGCTTGGAACTTATTTTCCATAACATTTAGAACTTCTTTCTGTTGCACATTTTCTTTGAGTTCAATCAAGGATTTGGTTAAAGCCAATTTGTCTTCTTTTGATGGGACAGCTGTTTGAGAAACAGCTTCCAGAGTAGATTTCAACTGTTCTACAGATTCGTTAAGATTATCCAGAACATCAACTTGTTTTGCCTCAACTTCTTCAAGAGAAGTAATTGTTTCAATGATGGCTTGTAATGGTTTTTCCAATTGGCTGACAACTTTCAAATTGGAATCTTGTTTAACACCCTGAATTTCCAATTGTAATTTGACCATGGATTTCTTGATTTGGCTCTCTTGGGTGATGACTGCTTCAGTTCCAGAAAGCTCATCAACAATTGCAGATATCTGAGCTGATAATGCTTGGAAATTGTCCTCCATGATATTTAATATTGGTTTTTGCAATACATTTTCGTTCAAAGCAATTAAAGATTTGCATAGTTCAGATTTACCTTGTTTTGTTGCAGTTGCTGTTTCAGAAACAGCTTCTAAAGTTATCTTAACATTCTCAATGGATTCATTAAGTTCTGCAAGGATTTCAACTTGTTTAGCTTCTGTTGTTTCAAGAAGAGCAACTTTTTCAATGATAGCTTGTATTGGTTGCTCCAATTTTGTAATCATCTGTAGTTGGGAGCCCTTCTGAACTTCCTGAACCTTCTTCTGCAATTTAATCATAGAATTCTTAACTTTACTTTCCGAAGGCTCTTGCTGAATTTCCTGTTGAACTTTCTCAATTTCTGGAAGAGGTTCAGGAACCTTTTCCTCTGGTGTGAGTTCTGTAATTATTTCAGAAATCTGCGCTGTTAAAGCCTTGACATTGTTCTCCATAACATTCAACATTTCTTTCTTCTGGACGTTTTCTTTCAGTTGAATTAGAGACTTACACAATGCCAATTTATCATCTTCAGAAGTTGTAGCAGTTTGGGCAGATGTTTCCAAGACAATCTTCAAATTTTCGACACTTTCATTGAGATTATCACATACTTCAACTTGTTTTGCTTCCATTGGTTCAAGAAGGGAAATTGTTTCAATGATTGCTTGAATTGGTTGGTCTAATTTTGAAACTACCTGAAGCTGAGAGTCAGGTTTGACTCCTTGAACTTCTTTCTGTAATTGAATCATAGAAGTTTTAAGTTTACTTTCTTGGATTTCTGGAGTTTTTGTTTCTGGAATATTCTGAGACTCCACTTCTTGTACTTTGACCTCACTTTCTGATATCTTTTCTGGTATAACTTCACTTTCAACTTTTTCTTCCTTTACTACTTCAGTTTTAAGTGGTTCTGCTTCAATGTTTCCAACTTCTTCCAACTTCTCTGCAACAGCTTCAGATTCCTTGGGTTTTTGTTCTTCCTGTTTTACAACATCCTCTGATTCCTTCTCTGTTTTCACTCGTTCTTCAGGAGGTTTGACAATTTCTTCATCTTTCTGTACTTCTTCCTGTTGTTGAACCCCAACTTCAACTTCCTGTGCAATCACCTTTTCAACTTCTGATATTTTCGCAGAAAGAGCCTGAAGAGGAGTCTGCAAAACTTCAAGTTTTTCCAACCTTTCTGGCTTGACAACAGCTTGCTTCAATTCAGCCAGAGCTTCACGAACTTCCTCCTTATTTTGTTTAACCTCTTCAGGTGAAGTTAATGAAGCAACATTGCTAATGGCAGCAGTTAAGTGATTGATTGAATCTGCCACAGCTTCAAGCTCTTCCATATTTCCTGTATTTTCTTCTTGTGAAGCGACACATTCCAACAATTCAGCCAAAGGTGCATCAAGTTCAACAACAGATAAAACTCCTTGTTGTACTTCACTTGCTGCAGATTCCTGTTTAGTTTTCAAATCATTTAACTGTTCTTGCAATTGAACCATTGTTGCTTTAACTTTCTCAAATTTTTCTTTCTTAGCATTGGAAACTTCATCAACCTTAGCTTCTTCTTTGGCAGTAACAGGAACTGGTTCTTCCAGACTTTTAACAACTTCTTTAACTTGCTGCAAAATTTCGTTGTGTTTTTCTTGAAGATTTGGCAGAATTGCTAATTGAGGTTGTAGTACTTCAAGGATGTGAAGTAAATCTTTGAATTTTGAAGCTATTCCAGGTTTTTGTTGGGTAAGGGCATTTTCGTTGTCCAAAATGTTAATCAACATTCCAAGAGAGGCAGCAACTTCAAGACATGGCATTTGAAGTTCCTTGCAAGCATTGACCAACTCTGGATTGAGAACTTCAGAGTCAATTTGATTACAGAATGCTTCCAACTTCGGAAGCAACTCGATGATTTGAGGAATCCCTTTGGAAGCCTTCTTTGGATCTTCAACCTTATTTTTGATCAGGGAAATCTGGGAGTGCATTTCGTAGAGAGGGAACTTCAAATTTTTGATTGCCTTCTTGTATGTTTTATCTACTTGATCATCTTTAGCCACAGAGACAACTTCAGAATCAGTTTTATTGACTGCAACTTCATCTTGGGTCTTCACTACAGCAGCTTCTTCAATAACATTTTCTGGGACCACTTGAACTGTTTCTTCAGGTGCTTCAACCATAACATCCTCTTTGGGTTGGACGATTTCCTTTTGCATATTCTGCTCGATCTCTTCAAGTTTTGCCCGAATAGCAATCAAAGGCTCCTGTATTTTCAACTCGTGGGTTTCAACATTCAACTTCTCCTTCAGAATCCTAACATTTTCAATGCATTCAGGTTGCTGAACATTTGCAACACTTTCCATGGCTTTGGCAAATTCTGCAAGAGGTTCCTGGATTTCTTTAAGCACCCCAACACTTTCTGAGTCTAAAATATTGAGTTCCATCAAATTTTCTTGCAATTCCACTATGGGAGCTGTAATTTCTGCAAGCCCCAAAGTTCCCTGTGATGGTTTCTCTCCAATTTTGAGATTTTCAACACTAACCTTTATAGAATCCAACGGTACCATAATCTTTTCTACAACTTGCTTGTTGTAGACTTCAGAGGTTTTATCAATTTCAGAAATTAAGGCTTGTAGAGGTTCATTGATTTGTTCCAATTTTGCAAACTCTGGAGATGTTTGAAGCTGTTGTATGGACTCTTTTATGACAACCAAATTGGAAATTGCATCGGCTTTACCTTCAACTATCTGAACAGTGACTTCAGCAAGTTGTTTCAAAGGTTCTTCAAGAACTTTAATTTCTGCAGATTGCTCAGGTTCCATTGATGCAAGACTTTGTTGAAGCTGTTGCAATGGTTCAGCAATATTCTCGATGGCAGATTTTTCTGGGAGTTGACCTTCAATAGTTGCTGTTTTGATTTTAGTCAGATTCTCTTCAGATTGCGAAATTACAGTTGATAATTGAGCTACTACAGAATCAACTTCAGCAGTGGATGGCGAAGATTGCCCAAGGTCTTGTAAAGCTTTCAGAACTAAGTGGATTGGTTCAGAAAGTAATTCCACCTTCTGGATTTGCTCCAGTTCTTCAGCCTTCTCCTTGATCATAGAAGCATTCCCTTCTAAAAGCTTCAACTTACCAGTAATATTCTCACCCAAATTACTCTCTTTAGGCAACTGTTTCAACTTCGTTATAACTTCATTCAGAACTGGCATTTTGATCTTCAACAAACCCTGGTCTTCCTCAATATTGGAAGAAATGGCATTCAAAGGCGCAATAAGACTAGAAAGAATGTTATGTTTCTGGATTATTTGGTTAATTTTCTGTATATCTTCTCGCATGACATTTGCCTGCTTTCGAATGACCTTACGATCAGATAGTAAACTATTAATACTGATGATTCCTACAGTTATCTTCTCCAAGGGTTCAACAATTTTCTGAATGATGGACTCTTCAGGGATATCAATCAGAACAATTTTGGTACAAATCGTTATAATACTCGTTTGCAGAGATTCTAAAGGTTTTGCAAACATTTCCATGTTCAGGTTTTTGGTATCTGTAGTTGAAGCAATTGAGGTAATATGGTTAAAGGCATTTCCAATTGTTTCAAGGTAGGGAACTTCAGCATCAACTAATTTTGCAGAAACGCAATCCCCGAGTTTGTTCTGAAGTACATGAAGATACTCTTGGATCTCATTGAAGAGATCCAAATCACCTTCTGGTTGGTGTTTGATGGTCAGTACGAATTTAAGGAGGTTTTTGAGCGGGGCATGGATGATTTGTACTTCACGGATGTCCTCAATAGATTTGGGCTTTTCCAGAACAAGATGGGTAAGTTCAATGGCCTTTTTCAGGTCATCCAGGTCGCTGCTAATAGCCTGGACAAAAGATGTCTCTTGGATTGGCAACTCCTGAGTTGATTCGAGGCTTGGAACCAAGGCACTGACAGTTTCATACAAGATTTGTAAAGGTCTATCAATCAATTCGGACTCCGAAGTGGAACCTATCGTTTGCGACAAGGTCTCTACAGATTCAATCAACTTATTGACACTTTCAACATCCTCCTGGGTGACTTGCTGCACAATTGTCGACATGATAGCTCTCACAGGCTTCTGCAACTCTTCAAGGACCAAAAGCTTGGGTTCGATGTCAGGTTGCTCGATGACTTTCGCAATAACCTTGTCCAAATTCGATAGGGATGTTTTCAATTTATTGATGCCTTCCTTTTTGAGTGAGTCCTCTCTAGAAAGGTATTTCTCACGTTCCAGAACTTTGTCCACAGTTTTAGAAATATCCTGCAAAGGCTCCTGCAAATCTTTAATTTGCGATTCCTGATTGATACTAGCAATGACCACCTTCAGCTGATCTGAAAGATTCTGCAATTCGGGAACGGGGTTTTCGCTAATGTTGCTGACAAGGAAATCGAAGTTGTTCATGCAGTCTGAGGTCATTTCCAAAACGTGGATGTCATCCGGAGACAGCTTATCACTTTTGGGAGCTATGACATTGTCCGAAATAAATTGCAAGGCAGTGAGAGGGCGAGGTAATTCAATGGTTAAAATTCGTTGAGTTTTACTTGTTGATCGAATCTCTAAATTAGCTACACTTTCTTGAAGATTAATGATAACATCTTGTACATCTTTGACTGATTTCTGTAGGACCTTTTCTTGTGGTACAACCGGTATTTTTTCAACAAGTTTCAGAATGTTTATGTTCAATTTGCTTATTTCTGAAGTTATTGCTTGAGTGTTCTCGCTTGGAGGCATATTTTCTACAAGAGTTCGAGCTGTCTTCACAGCTTCAACCAAAGGTGTTGCAGTTTCCTCACTGGTATTTGCTATAGTACGAGAATTTGTATCCAAATAAGTCTTGAGTTGTCCCAACAGCTCTTCTTCACATTTAACCAATTCTGTGTCTTCTGGGACTAAAATTCTGAACTGTTCAACTTGTTTCTGAATAATTGGCATTTCCAAGGCGATTTCATGCAAAACCTTCTGCTTATTCTGAGGTATACTGTTGATATCAATGGCATTGACACATTTGGCAACTTCTTGAATGGTGATGGTGAGATTGCCTACAGGACTGACTTCTTCAGTGCAACCGGAAATCTCAGGGATGTTTTCAATCAGGTTGACGACATTCTTGGCAGTTTCCTCGAGAGGTTCCATGATGTTTTTGACATTCGATGTTTGGGCAACTGCCAAGACAGCGAGACGAAGTTCGTCGATGGTCGCCTTTGCTTTATTGACCAATTCCGCTTTAAGGTCGCTTGTTGTTTCTGAGACTTCTGAGCTGTTAATGCAGGCGCTTAAAGTGTTCAGGGTTTTCTTAGCGAAGTCCATTGCACTTTGATCTTCAGAGGTCAGGTCCTCCAAGGGGATGTTCTCCTTGATGATGTTCTTCTCCAAGGTTACAATGGATTTTTCGAGTTCATTGAGGGCTGCTTGCTTCGGGGCACTGAGTACTTGAACTTGGATTTTCTGAACATTAATTTGAAGTTCTTTAAGAGATTCAATTATTGGTGGTGGTTCATTGATTTGGGCTGTTGCCAAACACAACTGGGCAACTTCTCTAATTGGTTGGGCAACTTCCCGGACTGAAGACTTATCATCAAGACCCTCCAGAGCGAGTTTCAATTGTTCTACATCCGATTGTAACAATTCTGACTTCTCCTTTGTTGGCAATGTGTTGTTAATTTCAGCAGCAATTTTCTCAGATAAAGTGATCACGTTGTGTTCTTGAATGGTCAACTTTTCAGGGGAAGACATCAGAGTGGCTTTCGCCTTAACAATCTCAAGTTTGCTTCCCATGTCTTCGATAATACTTTGCTGGGATTCATTAGAGGGTTCTAAAGATGTCATCGACTTCTTGATACATTCTACAAGACTGATGAGAGGTTGGAAGAGTGTTGGGCTTTGTTGGACTTCAGGTTGGACCACAGTTTTCGGTGGTTCATCATCAATATAGTATAAAACTTCCTTTTCATCTTCAGGTGTGATTTCTTGAGGTTCCAATTCTTGGGGTACCAGTTCCAGGTGTGGTCTTTGCGCTTCTTGGAGAGGTTCTACAGCGGGTTGTAGCATCTTGATAACAATCTTGCACATATTCTTGATGCTTGGTGTAATATTCCTCAGAGGTGATTCTCTGAGATTGGAACCAGCTTCAACGATCTCCTGGGTGACCTCCTCGATCTTTCGGACGGCATCGTGGAAGTTCTCAGCTTCAGTGGTCGAAACTATAGACCCAATGTTATCTGCATAGCTTCCAATCTGCTGCATGTACTCAGCCTCCTCAAGATTGAAGTGGTTCTCCTGAGCGGTTTCAATCAAATGTCCAGCATTCGCCTTCATGTTCGTAAGGCACACGTTAATTATATCGTTGGGGTTTTGAGCGGCTTCCAATTGTTGAATTGGCATCGTAAAGTTAGCTTCGACGAGAGACGATTTGGCAGCCGTTCGTTGGCCTTGGCCGATTTGCTCGATTATTGCTGGTGCTAATACAAGCACCGCGTTCATTGCGTCCATCATTGGCACCACATGCGAACTGGGTGGCACAGTTTTGAGCACACTTTGTGTATCATCGATCGATTTAGCGATGTGTTCTTGGGTGCTCTCATTCAGCTGCAGCCTAGGAATTTCTTCATTGAGATGATTAATCAGCCGCGAGGATACTTCAAGGATGGTTTTATCTTGGTCAGTTATATCCGCATCGATCAAGTCGTTGACGGACATTTGCAATGCATGTAACGATTTTTGTAAGTTGATGATGTCAGCTTTCTGTTCAGGAGAGTATTTGATAGCAGCTATATTCTGTCCTAAGGATTGAGCCCCTTGGGATACCATGTCGATGGTTTGGGCACGTTCAGCTCTTAAGGCTTTCTCAACAAGAATCAAATCATTGAGGTCACTCTGACATTGAATTGTTAAATTTTGGACCGGATAAATCACTTCACTAATGGTATCAATATCAGCTGACTGTAACTTCTCATTGAAGTCTTGTAAAATTACCTTTAACTTCTCGCTACTTGCACCTTGATTCTGCAAATACTCATTGATACTCTGCAACGCTCCAGAAACCTGTTGGACTAGACCCAAATCTTTTCTGGACAAAGATTTCTTCATACATTTTGCAATTGCTGTTTTCAAAGGTTCTGAAGCTTCCTTAGTGTTTGCAATCAATGCCTTTCGAATACCTTCAACAGGTTGAGTGGAAATATCATCAATAAGTTTGGTAAGTGGAGCTAAAACTTCCTTCTGCTCCTTGGGAATTTCGAAAACCTTGGTTAGAGCCCCTTCAATTTTGTTGAGTTCCTCATTTGATGCAGAAACTGCAGCTGCTTTCTGTAAATTGGCAGCTAAGACTTTTGCTTTTTCATTTGCCTCCTCGAAAGCTACACTTCTGGAAGTTACTTGTTCAGCAAAATTGGCCAAGTTTTCTAGAGAGCTCTTCACTTCCGGGTCAACATCAGCGAGTGTACGTAAACCTTGGACAGCTGACTTCAAAGTTTCAATTTCAACCTGCTTAGTTTCAAATGACGGACTTGCTTCCAACTTAGCAAGTCCTTTCTGCACCTTTTCCAATTTCTGAATCGTTTCTTCTTTGACCACTGTAGGAGCAATAGCTTCAACAGCTTTAGAAATGGATTTGGTGACATCCGCAAGAGCGAGTACAACATATTTAGCTGGGGAATCACCTGGGACCAGTTCAATATTTTGCTTCAACTTCTTAAGGTCCTCCCGAACTTTGTTGGGATTCTGTACAATATCTTCCTTCAACTCACTAAGGGATGAAGCTAAGGGCAGTAGTTGTTCGATATCGGCTTGTTGGATAGTTGATCTTTCAATATTGATAATTTCAATGGTGTTTTTCAGAGAGCTGCTCACTTCTGCAACTTTAGCATTTGTGGGGTCGACCAAATTCTGTAATTCCAAAACGGAAAATTCAATAGCACTCATTGGATCTTGACGTTCCACCTTCTGAATGGTAGCTTTCAATTCCACCAAGGGTTGCACCAAAGTTAATATCTCAGAGACATCATCACTTGTCACAGGACCTTCACTCTTCGTCAAAACATTGGTAGCAGCCTTGACTTTTTCAAGGCACTCAACAACAGCAGAAGCCTTCTGGTAAACTTCTAGCTCCAAACCCTCACAAGCCTCCAATCCAGGATCTTGCAAGGTAGAAAGGGTAGCAGCAATATTTTGGACGTCCTCTACCAAAGCTGTCATAGCTTCAGGTGTAACATTCTTAACATCAGCATTCTGAATAATGGGCATCGACTCAATCCTAGAGATGCATTGCTTCAAGCCTACAAGAGTGGCAATAGCTTCACCTTCCTCAACAATTGGCATTGTAACAGCTTTTGGTTGCTCTTCAATGATGGGTGCTTGTTCCTGATCAACAGACTGATCTGTTAGTACCAAGACATTGTCTTTGACTTCACGTGCCCTATGTTTGAGGACATCAAACAATGTCTTAGCACCAGAAGCTTCCAGCTTCTCATCTATGGGAATGCTGTCTTCCAGGATGCTTAAACAAGCTACAAAATCATCGAGGACGTCTGCTGGGACTGCACCAGGGACTTCAACAATTTGGTTGTTCAGCATCTCAATGGGTTGGGCTAAATTTTCAAGGGCTAAGACAACATTTTCTGAGTTGCTTTCCCCTGCTTTACGAACTGTGGTGGCGAAGTCTTTCTGCAAGCTGGACAACTGTCTCAAGGCTTCAAGCAATTTGGTATCCTTGGCTGATTTCTGGGCGGTTTCAATGTTGGTTAGTAACTCGTGAACGGATTGAGAGAGATTTTCAACGACGAGATGGGTGACTTGGTCGATGACTTCCTGGACGACCTCCTGTTTGGAGGTGCTTGGGTGGGTTTCTTCAATGGTGACATCATCAGGAATGCTTTTACTGATTTTGGATAGGGAGTCCATAACATCTTCCAATTGGCTTTCGAACATGTGAAGGTATTCGATTTCTTCGACACGTTCCTCGAGGGTTTCCACCTTGGCTACTTCGAATAACCTTTTCAGTTCGTGAATTGGTGCTGCAATTTGGTCCAGGATTGCATAGTGCAGTTCCTTGTAGATCGACTTGGGACCAGTGAATTTTATTGCTTGATTTTCGACTTCTTCAATTTCCTTGCACATTGCCTTCACTGGAGATTGCAGTTTCTGGAGAACCTGTTGCTTGAACTCCTCATCTAAATCATCTTTACTCATAATCTCCTCCTTGACATTGCTTATTATTGACTGCATTTCCATGGCTGGTTCTGCAAATTTCAACAGAACCCCGATATCTTTCTTCAAAGGTTTCGCCACGTCCTTAGCCTTTTGTTGGATACCCTTCTTAGCTTCAATGATAAAGTGAGCTTTTGTAAGCCCCCCTTGCATTTCTTGAATGGTAAACAAGACCTCCTGAATGATCTTTGAAGGGGTCTGACGTCCAGGGGCTTTTACCGGGATCATTTCCTTTTCCAATAGGACGATTTTATCGATATATTTCAAACCATCCTGCAACTTCTCGGTTGTCGTGTTCAAAATATTAAAGCAAGTTCTTTGGATCAACGTGTGATCCCTACCCTGAACCTCAACACATTTTCCAACCACATTCAAACTTTTCTGAAGTTCAAAAATAGGTGGGGCTATCATTTCAGCAATTGGGATATCTTTATGTTGCTCCATTGTGACCAAAAAGACCTGGATGTCTTTTATTGGTTGTACCACACTTGTAAGAACCTCCAAGCTTTTGTTAGCAGCTGCAGAGGTGGTCTTCAATGAAGATTGAATCAGTAGATCTTCCTCGACTTTTAGCAAACCTCCTTGGATCTCAAAAATGGTGTCTTTCAATTTCTGGCAGATCTCTCGTTCCATTGTTTTCAACTCCAAAATTTTGGCCTTTTGTTCTTCGGGATCAATCACCAGACCATCACCTTCCTCACCTTGAAGATCACGTATGAATCCTTCGTTCATTTTGGCCCTGCGTTTTGCAGCAGCATCCAACTCCTTGGAATCATCCGAACTTTGCGAAGAATGTCGACTTGAACGTCTTCGACGTGGACGTTTCTTTTTGTCATCCCCAACCCTATCAACCCGAAGGTCCGAGCCGATTTCATGGGTGTTATGTGAGGATACAGATTGACGATCTTCTCCAGGAAGAGATGTTGTTTCGGTAATGGCAGCAACTTGGAAGGCATCTTGAACCTTATTGGAACCTAGTGCACTCTCGTATTCATTGCTTTCACTCTCTAGTTCAGCAGCATTTGCAATGCTTTCCTCCCCATTTTCCGACTGGTTTTTGGTCAAGCTGTAGTAGGTACTCTTCGGGGACTCGTTCTTTTTCCTCGGGGGTCTCTTGGGTTGGGGATCACTACCATTACGTTCAGGACTGAAAGGTCTGGATTCGTCTGATATGGAGAAGATCTCATCAACATCAGCCTCAGTTCGAAGGTCTTCTTCAGCTGAAGTGAAGTAATCTTCAGAAACATCTACTAAGACCGCTTCCATTATTAGATTCCCAGAATTTGAAGTCTCCTTGACGAACCTCATTGGAGGAAGTTCAACGATATTTTGGGACGTTACATGTTCAGAAAGTTGTTCTGCGTACATTTCGATAATTTGGACCGCTTCCTCTTCAGTGATATCAGGGGTTTCATAAAGTGACACCGAAATATCCTTGCCATCCAAAGAGAAGGAGATTTCACCATGGTCATTGATGGTCATCGAGGTATCACCCTGTGGAGGTGTGTCATAGATTTGGGAAGTCCGCTCTTCGTGAATGGTTGATAATGATGGTACCCTGGCAAGTTCCATGCGTTGTTGTTCCGCTCTGCTCTTATTTTGCTCCTCGAACCCAAGAAGGGACGCTGACGAAGCTACAGTACCCATACAATTCCTAGCCTCACAGGTGTAGGTCCCCAAACAACACATACCATCAGTTCCAGAAGTGATTTTATGGATATCTCCAGGTTTCAACTCTTCCCCGTCTTTGTACCACTTCAAAATGGGTTGTGGTACACCAATGACCTTACATTCAAGGTTTACAGCACCTTCCTCGGACAGGACAGCCCGCAGACACTCCAAGAACCGCGGCTTCTTGAAATGTTTCGGTACGATAAGCTTGAGGAAACATGAGGTTACTGAATGTCCGAATTCATTTGATGCAATACATTTCCATTCGGCTTGGTCGAGGAATTCCAGCCGACTGATGTCCAGGTGGCAAACACCTAGAGGCTCATTTCGGACCGAGTACCTTTCAAGGTCAACCTCAATAGGATGGTCATCCCGGTACCAGGCCAATGATGGCATTGGCATGATACTCACTTAATACAATAAAATCACATTTTAAATTCGACCCCAATGCGAAAACCCATCACCTACCTTGAATGATGAACTTGAAGGACTCGTTGATGCGACCCTCAGAGCTCTTCAGCCCTTGGATGAATTTGGGCGCTTGACTCTTGAGGATCAACTGCTGCCGTTCCTCGTCGTTGAGCTGATTCTGGATGTCTTCAATGGTCAATTCAGCGGAACTGGTAGCTACACCCATGCAATTCGTCGCAATGCAGCAGTAGGACCCGAGGGAGTTGGTCCCACTCAATTGATAGACATCACCAGGTTTCAGTTCATGTCCGTCTTTGAACCAGCGCAAGGATGGAGTTGGTGAACCGACCACCTTGCACTCGAAGGACACGAGCCCTTCGTCGGTCAAGATGGCTTTGAGGCTTTCCATGAAGCGGGGCTTTCTAAAGTGCTTGGGTACTTTGAAGAAGGAAACGAAGTATTAGTCAGGGTTTATGGTCATAAAAAAGGGTCCTTACTAGCCATTTTAACTTGACATGTGGAAAATGCACTGGCCCCACCATCACTGATGGCGACACATTTCCAATCTCCACCATCGGCTGCCTGGGTCGCTTTGATCTGCAGCATGTAACCCCCGAGACCGTCAGCCATCTGATGGTAGTTCGAGTTTTCGTCGATATCATCTTCAATCTTTCCTTCGGAGTTGTACCAGACAATGGACCTAGGCCAGGGAGGTACAGCCACTGAAATTCGTCATGGTTCAGTTTAGGGTTCCAAAAGTGATGGGTTGATTACCTTGACATGTTAGTAGAAGACTGTCTCCAATTTTAACAAATTCGTCTTGAAGTTCTCGTGAAAATTTCGGTGGGCTTCCACTTGGGGTGCTATGCACAGAAAGCAAGAGTTGGTTGAATGGGACAAGGGTCAAATTGGAAATGGTAGTCACCTCGAAACAGGCTGCAGACTGCCCTCACGACTGGTACCAACGACATGCACCTTCGAACTCGAATACGCTTTCCCCATGCAGTTTACAGCCTCGCAAGTGTACGTCCCCAAAGTCGTTTGGTCGTCCGGGTTCGCTGTGAGGGCAAAGACATCCCCGGCCTTGATCTCGCGACCATCCTTGAACCAGCGCAGCAACGGTGTTGGAATACCCACAACCTTACACTCCAAAGAAACGGTCCCCTTTTCCGTGAGAAGAGCGCGCAGCTCTTCAAGGAACTCGGGTGGCTTATACGTTTTGGGTACTGAAAACCAACCATTTTCATTATCTGGTATCCTTAGTCACCGGATGCACCCACCAAGAACATTGAGGTAGGCTGAACTGTTGACGGTTCCAGCATCGTTCGTTGCTCTGCAGGTCCATTTTCCGGCATCGTGCGCAGTCAGTGGTGCAATATCAATGCAATGGAAACCACCCTCGTTGACGAATCGGAACCTCTCTCCCTCTTTGACAAGGACGTCGTTATGGTACCAATCCATCTGAGGAACAACCATAGAGAACCATTGAGAACCATGGAGAATATTCGAAAAGGGATTCTTTCTGAAAGTTACCGTTAATTCTGTGCGACTTCTGATCTCGACCAAAAAACGGGTCCTTGTGCCCACCTTGACCGAAAGGTCATTCAGGCGTCTCAGAAAGGCGGGTGGTTCAGCAGCTTCATCACTCAGATTCGCCACTCTGAGCTCGATGTCCCTACTTGCGGTTCCTCCAGGAGTTTTAGCACTAACTGTATAGATTCCTGCATCGTTCTTCTGGACATCGTCCAATGCTAGTTGCAACAAATTCCCAGCTTGTTTGTGCTTATGTCGGACGGCTGGTTCTGGAACCAGAAGCTCCCCATCTTTGTACCTTTGTACCCAGAACGAAAACAAATAAATTACATCAAATATTTGTCCTTACAGCTGTTTATCTACAAATACCAGCTGTAAAGTTGGTGCAAAGTACGAAAATAACGTTTATATTATAAATAAATTGCCTTACATTTTGATGTTTCGTTGCATATTCAGAAATCTCAGAATACTAATTATATCTAGGTTTATTTACTTAAAAGATTGCGTATTCTAGTTTCGATTTCTACCTATAAATATCAAAATATGGCCAACTCGAGTCGTCTACCAATTTCGAATTGGGACCACGAAATGGTGACTTGAAGGGTTCTACCGTCCATCAGGATATTTTTAATTATGAATAACAATCGAGTAATGCAGGCTGTTATTTAAGTCCCTCGGTCTTATTAACTAATAGATGGCTTCGATCCAATTCGATGATACAATAATGGTAAAATAGGCGCAGGACCAAAACTACGAACTACAAACGGATAATGGAACCCTCAAAATAGGGTCTAGGAACAAATGAATGAAGTCATAGATCGCACGGCCAAATTTTCGCTCAACTCTGTGACCGATATCGTTGGCATTCAATTTCTGCGCACGTTTTGCCACTGCCAAATAAATAACAGCCTCAAGCCCCAAAAAGCGTACCCATCATCTGTGGTCCACGATGAATTCGCTGCGTTCGCATACTGTTCAGCTTTGGTGTTCGAACACTTGCAGCATTTGCTCACTTTCGTCCCCATTGTTTACCAATGTTGAACTTATAAATAAATGAAGGCATAACCGAAAACCAAACTGCGCATTGCACAAACCAACCAACGGCACTATAATAGCAACAACAAAGTTGTTTTTCCAGCGCGCACCTTGACTGCGAAAAAGAATTCGGGGCGATTGATGCGATGGCCGGAAGTGGGCGGAAAACGCGAGCGTGGACCACCTCAAGCGTGATACTAGTTCGTTCGGACACGCGGCATTCGCAAAACTATGGCATCGCGACGCGATCGCCGTCCGAAAATTATTTTTACTTTACTTCGCAGACAAACGCAATCACGGCCGCGCACCAGGTTTCGGCCGAAGTTGGCGAAAAGCGTCATCGTCCTGCTGTGGTCTATTGCAAAAGCATTTTCGTACAATAATTCATGTCAATTCACACGCTCGAGTATTTCCAATCTTTGGCAATTCCAACTTTTCCAAAGTTTCTTTCATATTTACCATTTTACTTCTATTTCCACTTCTTTGTGCAGATCTACCAATTCAGCTTGCAGAGTTATTTGACTTCCTTCTGTTGCAGAGAGACATTGCGAGCCATCGTCCTTAAATCTTGGAGGTAATTTCTCCAATCCTCCTGGAAACAACAACAAGATAAATCTCAAAACATGATTTCTACTTTTCAATTATCAAACTTTTCATCAAACAAATAGTACATTCACTAAATCATCTTTCAACAACTCAATTTTGCATCACACATAATCATATAATAATATCTCGTCAGAACTTTAATTACATTTGTTTTGCAAGTTTGCAAGTTTTGCAATTTCTTAATTCAACTTTTTGCATGTTTAAATTCTACAATCTGAAAAATACAAAATCTGCATTGTCGCGACCTCTACAAATCAGAAGTGCAAAATATTGGTTGTTATTTATTTATAGAATATTGTGCTCCAATTTTATTGCGAATCGCAATATTGTTGCGCTGACAAAAATATCTTCGACAAGCGATGAACGCGCTTTAATAGATTTTCTTATCGGTTATCGAGCTACCAACTTTTTCAAACTTCTTCTTCTCACGCTTCTGTTCTTCCTATTGCCAAAAGGGCACTATTCTATATATTTTTGGAAAGTGTTCATCAAGATCTAAAATTGAACCGATTGAGCTGCTGCAATAAAACGATTACAAATGCATTAATCACCCAAAAAACGCGCGCATTTCTTTGATTACACAATGAGCGCGTAATGCATTAGGATTAAAACAAGAAAATGAAATGCGTCTTCATTGCGTAAACACAACGAGTCAATTTGTTTATGCTCCATGCTTTCAAGCCGCATAGCTCCTGATTGTATGTAATAACAGCTGAAGCAGATTTCCATTCTATTTTCGCGTGTCGGTATTTACCTAATTTCTTTCTTGCTTTCACAGATATTAGAAATTGTTGTGCATGATGATTCCTAAGAATAGAAATGCCGCCTCACTCGGAAATAGCAGATGAAAAGGGTCAGTACATGCCGTTTCATCAGCGCCTATAATTATAAATGGATTGCCAAAATGTCTAAACTTTACTTGTGCGCGATGATTCTACATCTAGTTGTTCGGAATCACGCGCGTCTGTGCAATGCGAAAATGTAAATGTAAAGCATGTGTTGTATGCCGTATAATATGTTTCTGCATGTAAATGGCTAAATATAGCGCGCGACAGGCTGAGAGAGAAAAATACAAGATTAAATCCGTGCGTGGTTGTATTGGCTCTACGCAAATGTTTAATCGCATTTTGAAGGGATTCCTTGCATTTCCGCATTGATTTTATGCCCACCACAAATCTCTGGAGCTGAGAATTAGACTGCAGTACATTTTTTCAAAGGCGCTGTTTTAACGGTTACAAATTTCATTTTTAGTTTTACAACATAAATAAAGTGCGCCAAAAATAAAACTTTGTTGATAATTAAAACATGGGTACTCCACAACGAAAATTTAATAAATTCCCATCCATTTTCTCGAGGAAAATAACCATGAGCACTTGACACTATAGTATTTTTACTGGTGCGCAGGTAAGAGCCGAAAAACCAAACAAAACCACAAAATATATTAATAACTCGGGTTTTTTCTCAATGGTAACTTATGAGATCCCTGGACGCTGAACACTGAGCTTTAGAAAAAGTTCAACAAATAGTTTAACGCTCTGATTGGACACTTAATTCGAGGGTTGCTACGACTATCACAGCGATGCAATACAATTAGCGTTATCACTGACCTGATACAATTCGCATGTTTGTTAATTAAACTTATCGGTTCCCATTAGATTGACTGCACTGCACGTACTACGTCGTCGAGCTTGTGCTGGTGCTAAAACAGGAGCAACGTCAGCCGGCTTCGGGACGCAAGGCGTCAGACCGAATTTTAGCCTCTCTATCTCTGCCTTCATTAACCCGTAATTTCCAACGTGGTTTTAATATAATTCTTCGATTAAAATACTTTCTAGATCAGGCCTGTTTACGTAACAATTACTGCGCACATCATAACATTTTTCGGGTTCAAATACTTTATAACTGTTCAATAATTTATCATATAAATAACAATCTCAATCCTACCTTTAAACTTTTTTCTATAAAATATACTTTGCAAAATCTTCATTCTTAAATCAAAGGGATTCTACTTGTTGGAAAATAAATACAGGAATTGTTTGAGGCACTTGAAAGGAATCTCAAATAATTATCCTCCTGCTATATTGATTCAATGTCGAATACACTTTTTTTCGACTTAACAACGTCCTGCTCATGAAAATGATCTGCTGTACGTTTGCGAATTTCGTCGATACCATCTTCTTTCTGGGCCCATTCCAAAACAAGACGTCTTCCATACAAGTGAGTGCTTTGAGACAGAGCCTCGAATGCTTTCTGAAATTAGAAGCAATGCTTTTAGAAAACCAAAAATTAAGATGATTAAAAAATGTTACCTTAGCATCTCCATTTGTAACAAAATCTACAAAAGCAAAACCTCTATGCGAATCACTTCCAGGCGTCATTTTCCTGGGCAATCGTAGAGCTTTAATTTCGCCAAACGTCCTGAAATTGAAAAATTAATTCATCAGTTTTAAATCCACGATAGAAAACTTCGATCATATTTGCTTATAATCAAACTTACTTGAATAATTCGTAAACTTCCTGTCTGTTTGCTTGGAAGGGAACATTTCGCACCAATATTTTCGTTCCTGTTTGCTTGACTGATTTAACAGTTTTCTTACTAACTTTAACATCATTTCTGGAACAAACAACAGTTAAAAATCATGTAGACAATACAAATTGTATTATACGTACTGTAAAGTTCGCTCGGACCGTTTCAACTCCAAAGATTTGCCAGCCAAATTACTAAATTGCAATTCTTTCATTGCCTTATCAGTGCTCGCCTTGTGAACATATCTAACAAAACCGTAACCCATTGATAAAAGATTAGAGGGATCATTTGGATCTTTCTTTGTAGCCACATTTGCATAACTTATTTTACCAATTGAGGCAAAATGTTCACGCAACTCTGCATCGGTCGTTCGGAAGTCCAAGTTCTTTACAAATATAGTTGTATCCGGTTCAGCTTCTTCATCTTCATCCTCATCTTCCTCCTGAGCCTGCTCAGGTTCTGCTTCCGGTTCCATTGGCTTCTTTTCTTCTATCATGGGAACTGGCAATTCATCAGCTTTCTTTTTGGACGATTTTATTGCATTCGGATCGATGACATTTTCAGGCGCCCATTCAAGGAACAATGGCATGCTCTTGAACTTTTTATATGCTAATTTCATAAACGCTTTCTTGGCCTCTGAAGGCTCGACGAATTCTACAATAGCTGTGATTCCACTCGGTGGAAAAATGATGCGTCCTATTACACCATGCTCCTGAAATATTTCCCTGATTTCATAGCTTTGTGTATTGGCTGGTAAATTCTTGACTAAAATTATTGTTTTGGAACGCTTAACATTACTGCTGTTAAAAGCATCCAGATAAACGCCCTGTTCTTCCAGATATTTGCGAGTCGTTGCAACAATTTGCGTTTCGCCAAGAGCGAGTCGAACTGCAGCACTTCCGGTTCCATGGGGCGCAAGAACAGCTTCCTTTGTGGTGTTGTAGGTGTTAGCTACAACTTCCGCAACAGCATCATGTCCCAAAAAGAGGGAATTCCAATTGTGGGAGCTTCCTGCTTGAGCCTTTTCTTGTTTCGACTTTTTCTTCTTGAAATCAGTTGTATCTACATAAAAAATAATTGCTTGATTAATGAATTTCAGAAATCTAGATTTTTGTACAATTACCTTCATCATTTTCTGCTTCAGGAGTATCTTTCGCTTTTCCAGGCAACAAATGTAACATACGACCATGAAGAATTTTTCCGTCCAACTCAGAATAAGCACGTACAGCATGTTCTGGCATGAGATATGTGACCACACCAAATCCTTTTAACTTCCTGGTTGTAGCATCAACCGGAAGACTCACCTCAGCAATTGGTCCGTACTTCTCGAAGTATTTCTGAATATCATCTTCGGTTGTTGTATACGCCAGATTTCGTACAAATATTCGTCCAGACTCAGCAATATCCTCTTCATGTTTGAGCATTTCTTCCTGTGATTTCCACTTTGCATTCACATTTTTGTCTTCATCATTTGCCCCCTTCTTTTCATACTTTACAACCATCACTTGTTTACCCTTAATTATACTCTTGTTTTTAAGCATGGCCTTATTGAATTTCTTCTCATCTTTAAAGCCAATAAATGCAATACCTTTTATATTTCTAGGTATTCTGATTGAATATGGTACAAGTGGTCTAAAGAATTCCTTGATATCTTTTTTCTTACAACTGTAGGGGAGATTTGTTAACTTTAAAGTAAACAGATCAACTTTCACTTTTGGTTTCTTTTCCATCTTCTTTCTTGGAGCTTTGAATTTCAGCAAATTCAAATACTAAAATAAAACCAGAATTAATAATTAAAAACAAACATTTTCACAAGTACTTACATCTTCATCTGATAAATTTTTATTGTTAAGTTTCTGCATAATTTCATCAGGCTCCTCTTCAATTTTATCTTTTGCTTCTTCATTATCAGAATGAGAAGCAGCATCAGAATCAGCTTTACCAGAGTCTGAATCTTCATCCTTGGTTTGCTTCAAGATTTCTTTCACATTTCCAGCAGCATGGACATCCAAAAATTGCTCAAGCATTGGATCATCCTTGTACTTTTTCAACAACTCCTTTGTGGCTTCATTGGGTTTTTTCTTTTCCTTCTTTTTCTTGGGTTTAGCACCTTCCTGCACATCTTGCTGTATTTCAGCTTCCTGCTTATGAAGCTTTTTATATGTTGAACTATCTGGTGCATATTTACTCCAAGACTTTGGTTTGCTTTCATCGCCAAGTGAAGCACATACTTGGACTGATATTTTTGTGGTATTTATTCTACTTTGATCAAAGTACTTTATAGCTTCAGCAGCAGCTTCTTCTTTTTCATAGCCAATAAAACCAAAACGACGAAACTCTCCATCTTTAGTATATTTCAGTTGAAGATCAGTAATGTGTCCTTTGGTGCCAAACAGAGAACGCAATTTGTCTTCAGTGATCTAAAACAAATAGCGGAATAAATAGACAATTTTTAAGTAGAATCGTAGTAAGCCACTAACATTCTTGGGTAAATTTTTAACAATAATACGTGACATTTTGTTATTTTGCTTTAAATATAAACGCAATGATTCACAACAACAGGAACAACAGCTTAATTACAACATGGTAAAATTGTAGGTTATGTTAGTTTCAGAATCGTAGAGGGAGTAATGACTAACTTTATTCCCTCCACGTTTTGAACGTTATGATAGGCGGGTTGCATATAGTTACGTCCATCTCCTCGAATAAATTTTGCTTGGTTAGGTAAATAAAAAAAAACGTAACGACAATTTTATCCAAGATACAATTTAGTTCAGTTGAAATAGTTGAAATGGAGCGTTGGCGCGATAAAGTGGCTGTTGTAACTGGTGCAAGTCGTGGAATTGGGCGAGCAATAGCTCTAAAATTAGCGTCATTTGGAATAATCGTATGTTTTCTCCTTTTTACAACAACTTTCGCTAACTGATAATAATTACAGACGGTTGGGATTGGAAGAAATGAACAATGTTTGCAAGAAGTTGCTCATAGCTCAAATGTTATTGTCAAGCGTTGTGATATAACAAATGAAAATGCTCTTAAGCAGTGCATTCAAGAAATTATTGCAGAGATTGGTCCCATACATATTCTGATAAATAATGCAGGAATCGCTCGTTTTGGTTTAATGACTGGTAGGAAACTTAATCCTTGCTAATGGTACTGGTAGAATCGGCAATAAGTTTAATTACCTTTCCATATTCTTAGAACAAACGTCTGATTCGTGGCGTCAGCTAATTGATACGAATTTAATGGCATTGTGCGTTGCTACAAAGGAAATTATAGCGCATATGAGAGAGAGGAAAATCGCCGGCCAAATTATAAATATCAACAGCGTGTCAGGTCATCAAATACCTTGCTTTGATAAACCGATTATGGGTATTTATCCAGCCAGTAAACACGCAGTTACTGCGATTACTGAGACATTCCGGCAAGAAATGACGTATTTGGATACTGATATTAAAGTTTCAGTAAGTTCATTAAGCTATATTAAATAACAATTAACATTTATTATGCCATATATATATGTATATGTATATATGTATATATATAATATATGTATATATTATACAGAGTTTAAGTCCTGGTTATGTTCATACTGAGATACATCAGAATGGAGGAGATGTAAATAATCCAAATGGTTTGGATCCTGAAGATGTTGCTGATGGAGTTGTTTATATTCTCTCAACAAAACCCAATTTACTGGTAATTATAGAAATGAACAATGATTTGGATTTTCAACATTTATTATTTCAGATGAAAGAACTAACTCTAAAACCATTAAAGGAAAAATTCTGAACTCACTAAGCGTACCAGTACGAGTAGTAATCAAATGTAGTATCATACTAATAAATTGCAATTTGCAATACTTTAGCCCCGAAAACATTTGATATGATTGTTGGGTTGCATACAACAGAACAGATTCGCAATGTTTAATTGAAGAGTAAACAAGTTGCGCACTGGAAATCGGGTCAACTCAAGCAATCGCAGGCGAAAAGCTATGAATGGTGCGCATCTCCAGCGTCTCCAATTGCTCCAGTTTCCAAAGTTCGTTCAGCTTGTTAAATTCGACGCTCCAGCGCTCCCAGAGCGCGTTCGCACCAGGTCAGCAGCGGAACGTGAAGCCGCTGGATTCGCGGTCGTTCAGCAGAGCACGTAGAACGCGCGCGAGCGACGCGTCCAGTGTGTTTTCGGTAAATATGGCGGCCGGTCGCTATACACATGCCATCGTCTGTCGCCTACCATTGTCTCTACGCACCCGGGGCGAAATTGATCTGGAAGTGGCCAAAAAACAGCACGAAGCGTACGTGCGTTTGTTGCGCGAGCTCGGCCTGGACGTCATCGAATTGCCGCCTGATGAATCTCTGCCCGAATGCGTCTTCGTCGAAGACACAGCTGTCATCTGCAATGGAATTGCATTGATAACGCGGCCAGGTGCTGCCCATCGAGAGAAAGAGGTGAGAACTGAATACATTTCCGTTCATTAGCGCGCAAATTGTCCCGAAAGAGTTCGTACTCGCAAACTTGTTCTAAAAATATGTCGAAATCAATAATGCCGGTAGACTTTGCAAATTTCCTCGAGGCCTTTGCTGTTTGCATTTATAATGAAGGTCGTGCTACTAGCAAAATTGTCAAATACAACGTGGGCGATCACTAATACCCATTTAAAATATGAAAGCCAAAAAAAACAATTCAATCACTGCTTAATAGAATGTTCTAGCCAGGCAGGAAAAGAATTTCTAGGACGTATTAGACTACAATAGGTCGAATACACTCTATAAATTGAAGTTAACAACAAATTGTTACATATAACTCAATATTCACTGAACATGAACAGTAATAACGGGGCCGTATCAATAAAGCTATTATGTCACTTATTGTTGTACGTGACGAATAAAATAACATTTAAATTACATCAATTGCAGTGCTGCGTAATGCAAATGACGATGTATTACAATTAATGCGCAATTCTGTTAATTTAATTTATAGAAATTTGTTGATTTGTTGATCCGAGAAGCCCCTTAACGTTAGACAACTTAGTTAACGCCCACACTTTAGGCAACCTAAATAACATTAACATTAAAATTCAAAATTTTCAGGTAGAAACGATACGAGTGGTGCTCAAAAAAGAATTAGATCTACCCATCATTGAAATTGAAGACGCCAATGCCAAACTCGACGGTGGAGATGTCCTCTTCACAGGTAGGGTAGTAAATACACAATTTGTTTCTATTCTGTTTCTATAATTATGCGATTTTTAGGACAAGAATTCTTCGTTGGAATCTCACAATGGACGAATGAAGCTGGTGCTCGAGCAGTCGCGTCTGCCTTCCCCGAATATCCATGCACTCCGATAAAGGTAAAACCAGAAGGGCTGATTGCCATCGCGCTCAAAAATGGAGTGCGCGTTGTGGAGGTGAGCAGAATGCTGGACGCTGAAAGCTTCATCAAAAATCAAGCAGCAGCAACGCACCATCTTGCACTTCTGCACCTCTCCACTCGTTTCTATTTGCAACACGTCCAAGCACCGACATTAATTTGCTCTTTCGCCAGGTTCCTGCACCCAGAAAACTCAAATCGTTTGTTACTGTTGGTGGGCCCTGTTTACTCTGCGTTGGTGCTGGCAAAGAGTCTCAAGAAGTGCTCAAACGCATGGAGCGTGAAGCAACGTTTAGCTATCAGACGATCACCTTGCCTGAAGATGAAGCAGCTAATGTATTATACGTGAACGGTACTTTGATTCATCGCTCCGAGAAGGAAATTCCCAAGTCGTACCAGGTTGGTTTTAAGTTCATATCGAGTTGGCATTTTATATTGGTTGCTTGGTTGCATTTTAGGTCTTTTGTGATAAAATTGATGTGCGCCGCTCTTTGGAGATGACCGAGATGGTGAAGGCTTCCTCGGGCTTAACATCGAGCTGTCTCCTAGTCAGACGTCTGCGAATATGTCGCAATCTTTAAATCCAATTATTCCAAAAACAAGCGCGACTAAACGATGTTTTTTCGGCTCCCAATGTGAATGTCATCGTCCCAGTCTTTTGATGCATCTCTCTGACGAATTCAACACCTCCTCAGGTCTTCATTTTAACATTTCAAATGAATGTTATCATTTTAGATGTACATACTTTATTTCTACGTTTATTTTCCTAGAAAATAACTACTATGGACCAGTTTGTCGAAGACAACAACCTGTGGAAACTTGATAATAATCGGTTGCATTTAAATGATGAAAGTATTTATATTCTACATAAATGTATTTTAACCATTGTTAGCTCTTCATTCCATATTTATATGTATAGAGATTATTATGATATTGCTTTAGTTTTTCTATTTCGAAAAGATTAATGATTGTATTTAACGATTCCAGATGGCAGCATATAAAACATACCAAAATAGAGGTTATGTTTAAAATAATGATGTTTCAAATTTAAAGTGATTACCGTTGATCCTTCAGTTTTTAAGTGCTTTAAAACATTTTAGATTCGCTGCAATAAACCAATTGCAATCAGCGTAAAAACGCTGTAGATAACTTTCATCGACATTGATCCCCACTCGAATTGTTTACATAATTAACATTAATTGTAAATGGCAGATATTCGGCTGGTATATTAACCAACAAATTGGAAGTAATCAACGTTATTAAAAATGAATCCAGAACGTACAAAACAAGCATCGTTATTGCGCTGGGGAATTGTGAGCACTGGTCGTATATCACACGACTTTGTTTCAGCCCTGAAAACATTGCCTGCAAACGAGCATGAAATTGTTGCAATTGCTGGACGAAGCTTGGAAACGGCGCAAACGTTTGCAACCGAGCATCAAATTGGAACCGCCTATGGCACCTACAGCGAATTAGCACTCAACAAATCAATTGGCAAGTACAAGCTTTCGTTTCATACTCATATTTCATGTTATCTATGAATACCCACAGATATTGTGTACATTGGAGTAATCAATACCCAGCATTACACCGTTGGTTTGATGATGCTCAACGCCAACAAGCACGTTCTCTGCGAGAAACCGCTGACGATGAACAAGAAGCATACGGAGCATTTGCTGAAGACTGCGCAGGAGAAGGGCGTCTTCTTCATGGAGGCGATTTGGAGTCGCTGTTTTCCAGCGTATCAACGAATTAGCGAAGCTCTGGCCAACAATGAGATTGGAGACGTTCACTATGTCAACGTTACTTTCGGCTATCCCTTGCATCATATCGATAGAGTCAAGTAATAATTAACTTACTAAACTAGCAGAGTATTTTAGCAATATTTTATGTTTAGCGTCAAGGAATTGGGCGGAGGTGCAATTCTAGATCTTGGCGTCTACACTCTGCAATTCGCGCAGTTCATCTACAGAAAGCTGAGGCCTCAGAAATTTACAGCTGCTGGATTTCTGAACTCCTTCAACGTTGATAATAGTGCAAGCTGCATTATTCAGTATACTGGGGATAAGACCGCTGTTCTCACCGTCAGCACGTTGGTGGAATTACCTAATGAAGCTGTTATTGTTGGGACGAGAGGCACGATTAGAGTACCAAAATTTTGGTGCCCATCGCAGATCATCATCAACGACAAGCTCTTCGAATTCGAGTTCCCCTACAGCGTGGCAAAATTTAACTTCCAGAATAGTGTTGGATTGTCTTATGAAGCCGCTGAATGCCGAAAATGCATCCAAAATGGTTTGCTTGAAAGTTCGTTTATGCCGCACGTCGAAAGCGTCATGCTGGCCGAGCAAATGGATGCGTGGAGGAAAATTATTGGTGTCCACTACGAGGAAGACACCATGTAGCCACAGATTTCCATGTTTTCGGTGAAATAAAATTTCATTGGAATATTTTTGGGTAGTGTATGTCTGGTTGCCTATAGTAATTCCACTAATTTTAGCTTCTTTTAAACGGGCATCAAGAGTTCAAAATGAAAACGGGAATATTCTACTGCAAGAAGAATTGATAAGAGCTGTGGAACGCATAGTTGAAATTTGGCAGTGTCATTGGCCTGTGGTGCCAAAATCAATCAAGTGATTGCATCGATGCCGCCTGAAATGTCCCAGTGCCCTTAATGCTAAATTTGCTCGAGTTCAACGTGTGCAGGCACGTTCTCCACGTGAATGACGCCCGTGCGGATCATGAGGATAATCTTGGCTGGTTGAAAGTTAATGTATGTGCCCCGAGAGCAGATACGCGCTGTTATAGACAGCTGATGGCAGGCGTCTAAAGTTCGGGCACTTCACAAAACACAACCTTGTGGACGATTGCCCGGTGCCAAAATAACTACAGAGTGCCCCATGTGTGATGAGCACCAAGGGCATTTGCATTGCAAGTATACTCAGCGCTTCTTTGAGTATTTGTAAACACTGTCGAGCGTTTTTGACTACCTGCGTTTGGGATTTCAAAATATGCCAAAAAGAACGCTTTGCGAGGGAAACAATAGTTTCAGTCTGTGCAGACTTTATACCTGGCTTTGGACACATGCTCATGCTTCAGTTTATGCACTTTGGACATTGCAAAACTTTAAACTCGTCCCAAGGTTTTTTGCTATCGATATATTCGCTTGAATGTGGCTGAATATCAGATAACTAATGGCTGGCTGATAAGAAAAACTGCGTGATAATGTGCACAAGCAATCTTAATTGCGTAATTGATATTTGGATTTGAAAAATTCGACAAGTGCCAACGCGTAAGTTTTATGCCTCGATTCAACAAAATTGCTATCAACGCGTCATGCAGACGCATTTATCAACTCAATTATACGTTGTTGATAATTCAAATAGCTCGCTTGTATGAAAGTGCGTTCGTTAGCTATTCTCTAGTAGGATAGTTTGAACTTTTGCACTATGTAGTGTGTAGTGCAAAATACTCGCACTGTCTACTATGTTGCTACCATGGATTTGCGAGTAAATGATAGGGCGTTCGTTCACATTTGGCCGCATAATCAGTGCATTTGCAAAATAGCTTGATAAGCTGATTGCGCTGACCCTGAATCATCGCACGAAGTCATTGATCAAGCTCCCCCGGGGAAATGATCTATCGATCGATCGATCGATCGAGCTGTAACAACCGATTGATTACCTAACGGACGCAATGCCGCCGATTCCGCGCTTGGTGACGCAAAAATCTATTCCTGGGCGCTTTTGCCTGCGTGTAGCAGTGCAGCGATTCGACGGCTGCCTCCGCTGCTGCCGCCAGCCAGCTGCAGGGCGTCTCTCTCGCACCGATCGACGATCTATGGCCACTGTGCGAAGAAATCATTCTCAACCATGTGACGTCGCCGGGCTGGTGCGCCTGCCCAGTCCTCTTTAATACGGTCTACGCGGCAAGTTTCCACTCCCAGTTCTCACTTGCAGTTCGGTGCGCGATCTGAAAGGACGTACACTGTCTCACCATACCTGTAACGCAGAAATTTTGTTTCATTCCCATCAACCGCACGCAAGCACACAAACGCAATAAAAATGGCTGATCCAATGGGTTTCGTTAAGGATTTCCTGGCCGGAGGCATCTCCGCTGCCATCTCAAAGACGGCCGTCGCGCCCATCGAGCGCGTCAAGCTGCTCCTCCAAGTGCAACACATCTCCAAGCAAATTTCTGAAGAACAACGCTACAAGGGTGAGTCCCCTCAAGCCGCATACGCTACCCTAGCCGCTTCCGAAAGATCGATAGATCAGCGACCACGTGGCCGCGCGCGCGGCAGCCTTGCCAATCGTTGACCGCGACCCCTTGGCATCCATTTACAAGCGATTACATAAGGAAAAAAAGTTGCTGAACGCAACGGGAAACGAATTCGCTATCATATTCGCTGATTCTTAATGGGTCAGTGGTTCAATGACGCGTCGCATGAAAGTAATTAAAACCATTTCGCGGCCTTTACCTTGCTGCCGTTTTATTGCGTGCAAACGCAGATAAGACAACTAGGTAATTAGGGCACGCATTAAGGTTTCTTTCCCACGGCCGAATGGGAAACGCCGTGAAAACTTGGACTTGGATCAATTGCTTTTTGCACTTTCATCGCTATAGGTATTGATTGCGCGTGCGGTGGAAGCGCACGCGCCTCTTCCCAGCCGTTATATAATTCGGCACCTTGTGACATAGCTGCATCATTTCTCAAGTCTAGACTGAATATAGGTCGCGTAAATTCCACACGAACCCCGTGATTCGCCTCCGATATCTCAACGGCTGCAATACTTCCAGATAACGGCGAATAATCATAATGCTAGCGGCAGGAAAAAATCGTGGCCACATGGAGTCGGCAATCGACAAAATGGCGGCCACATCACTGCCAACCGGATACGTGAAATGCGCGGCATCCAAAGCACGATGGAAGCCATGCATCTGGACGAAGACGTTATTACATGAACTTTTTGAAATTAAAATAATTCCGAATGCGTGCACACGTGAATTGCGCTCGTTCGAAACGAGTCCGCAACCGGTGCCAACTGGATTATATAAACCATTCTAATTATTTGCTGGATACGTCACGAGTTTTGTCGCGCGCTGGTGAAGGTTGAGCGCCGGCTTCGACGGCCAGCGTTGTAGTAGGAATCTATTTACAAATGTTTTTGCATACGCGCTCGGTTTTACTGAATCATACGTAATCAAATCTCTTTTTCTTTTTTGCTGTTATCAGCGAATGCGTTAGTACATTGCCATGACTGATTTGTAACATAAATGAGCGCAACTAATGCCGTCATTTCTTTTCACAGGTATGGTAGATTGTTTTGTGCGGATTCCCAAAGAACAAGGCGTCTTGGCCTACTGGCGTGGTAACACCGCCAACGTCATCCGTTACTTCCCCACGCAGGCCCTTAACTTCGCCTTCAAGGACAAGTACAAGCAGATCTTCTTGAGCGGAGTCGACAAGCGCACGCAATTCTGGCGCTACTTCGTTGGCAACTTGGCTTCCGGCGGTATGGCTGGTGCCACTTCCCTCTGCTTCGTCTACCCACTTGATTTCGCCCGAACCAGGTGAACTAAAACTACAAAACTTTATTAGAAGACCTAAAATGTAACTTTTACTAACTTACACGTATTATCTTCTCTCCAGGTTGGCCGCTGATGTCGGCAAAGGCGCTGGTGAGCGTGAATTCAGCGGTTTGGGTAACTGCTTGGTGAAGATCTTCAAGGCTGATGGTTTGGTCGGTCTGTACCGCGGTTTCGGCGTGTCTGTGCAAGGTATCATCATCTACCGTGCTGCCTTCTTCGGCATCTATGACACTGCCAAGGGCATGCTGCCCGATCCCAAGAACACTCCAATCATCATTTCATGGGCCATTGCTCAGGTACGCCGTTTCGAAATCTGCAATCAAACTTTGACTAAACTCGACTTATCTTTTACAGACTGTAACCACCATCTCTGGTATTATCTCGTATCCATTCGATACAGTCCGTAGGCGCATGATGATGCAGTCCGGCCGTGCCAAGAGCGAAATCTTGTACAAGAGCACAGCTCACTGCTGGGCAACCATCGCGAAGACCGAAGGTGCTTCCGCCTTCTTCAAGGGCGCCTTCTCCAACATCCTGCGTGGTACTGGCGGCGCCATCGTACTCGTTATGTACGACGAAATTAAGGCACTTTTCTAAATTAGTCAAATTTTAACAACTAAAATGTATTACAAATTCAATAACACAACAACAACAACCAAGCAACAACAAGAACATCGTGTCACTGCAAGTTTACGTGTGCCGGTGCCGCATGCCGGTCAGCGGCCCTCGTCGTATTAGTATCTATTTAATAAATTAATTAAAACCAAAAGAAGACAAAAATAAGTAAAAAACAAAATAAAAGCAATTGGTAACAACAACGCGAATGTATCGTATTCGAATTGCCTCGCCTAGCCAGAAAGGTATGGTTTGAGCAGTCGACCCTAGCCCAACAAAGAAAAAGTCGAGAAAGATTGAGGAAACGACCCGAAAAACGAAGGAGAAAACGCGCGCGCGACTAATTGGTTGCTGTCTAACATTCCGGATGTAATAGGATAATTCACCATCCGCATTATTAAACGAGCAACACACGCAGATAGATTGTTAAACGAGTCCCAATTCGAACTGCGCTATTTTCGCGAAACCAACGATGAAAACTCCCAAAAAAATGTTATAGAGATGCATTATTTATTTTTACAACCCTCCCTCTGGTTCTTCGTAAAGACGTTTTAATTGCTACGAATTTTAATTGAAATGATTATTAGGAATTGTGCCCAATTCATTATCTCCCCTCAGATCGTGTGCGAACAATACAAATTTCTTTTTCATTTGAAAATTTCATCGCGAAACACTTAGTACTGTAAATATATTGAGCTGGACAATGACAACTCAGTGTACAAATTCTGTTACTGTGTTACAATCACTGTTGAAAGTTTCAATTTGCCAATAAGATCGGCAAAACAAAAAAAAAGAATAAAACAATAAATATTACCTCTTCATTGTTATTCAATCCCTGTGAGTAATTCTTGATATTTAACTAACAGATTGTCAGATGAAAACTTTTTGTAGTCTAGTGGCATTGCTGTATGATCCTTGGCAGCTTGCTGAGGCTGTTTGCAATATTTTATTAGCATCTGTAGGCATTCCTCTTCATTGTGATAGAGACAATTTGCTGGATAAATTTCTGGGTATACCAATGAATTTGGTGCTATGGGAAAACAACCACAGTAAGTAGCTTCCAGCCTAAAATACAATTTCTTTTAGAACTTTTGAATAACTCTTGAATACTGTACCTACATTGAAACACCAAAAAATTCATGAATTGCAGTTGAAAGCACAATGTGGCAGATTTGCAATATCTCATAATACTGGCTCTTATTCTCTATGAATCCAAATGTGCCAATATTATCTTTTAATTCTTCCCTGGCATCTTTTATTATATCAGGCACATCTTCAAAACCGCCACCCAACATGTGCACAATGAAATTCTCACCAGCAGCTTTCAACTTCCTTAAAATATTGATTAGTGTTTCTGGTGCTTTATCAAATTCCCATCTGTGAGGCCATACAATTTGCAAAACATCAAAGCTTTTGTTTCTGCAAGCTAACAATGGATATTCCACAGGGAAGTATAAAACTTTGCATTTTGGTTGAATCTTCTCAAGCAATCCCTTTGGCCTGTAATCAGGCAATAATTTAACAACTTTATTAAAGTTTCCAATGAAACTATCATAATTAAACTGTGAATTAAACAGGATTTCATCTGCAGCCAAACTAAAATATAAGCATATGAGTCAAAATATGCAGAAAATGCAATTATCATTTACCTGGTTGTAATTTGATTGTATGCATATTGAATATCTCTATCCTTGATAACTCTAATAGGATACACAAATTGATTTTCATGAAAATAAACAATTTTTCTCAGTGGAATTAGGTCTGGCCTTATTCCAAGCAATTCAGCTAGTGATAAGACAGAACTACAGAATAGTACTTTTTCTGTAGTTACTTGTGGAATCTTTGACGATATGATAAGTGCTGAACATCTTGCTCTCCAGGGCCATTTCTTTCCAGTGAGAGTAACTAATGTATGTTCTTGAAAATCTAAAAAGGATACATTTGAGTAACTTTCAGTATTAAATATGAAATTAATACTTTTACAAAGAAGATCAATTAGTTGTTTATGTGAACCAGAGAAAAATGGTTCAATAAAAAGAATATTTGAGCTTCTACTTGATTGAATGTTCACCGAATTTGATTCTGTTGCCTTCTGGGGCTCATCCTGAGAATTATCGATTATTTTACTTGTTCTACTATTATTATTATGGCTTCTGTGCATTATTAATAATTAATTTAATTAATTCAACGTTTGCAAATAGTACTGGAACTTAAGTTAACTAAGGGAGTAATGTCGTTGATTACTCCCTCCATGCTGAGAGAGTAAAGTAGGAATCTGTAATAGGGCAAAATTCTAATAGTACTGGAACTCGTGTATACATGGAGCAATTACATTACTCCCTACACGGGGAGGGAGTAAAGTAAACACCTGTAGTACCGGAACTTGGGTATACAGTAGGGAGTAAAATGGCATAATGCAAATAGTACATGAACTATGGTATACTTCAGAAGTACGTCGGTAAAATAGAAAACTGTATTTTATTCCTGTGCAATCCTCATTCGCCTCATTCATGTTTCAACATAAATATTTGTGGTAGTCGGATGTAATAACGAATCATTATTATTTTCATTAATATTTCAGGTGTGCATCTATTAAGCGAGGATTTTCGCTTCAAATTGTTGCTACCATGCTTAGTTGATACTCTCTGGCTCTTATCACTTCACAATTAGGGCCACCAATTATTCAATTACTCATGTAACAATGGACAACAATTTTGTTCAGATAAAAGACATGCGACCTGGCATGAAGAACATCAATGTATTATTCATCGTCCTCGAGGTAGGTCTTCCAACCGTCACCAAGGAGAATCGAGAAGTGCGAACATTGAAAGTGGCTGATCAGAGTGCCTGCATCAATGCAAGCATTTGGGATGAACCAGGCCAGTTACTAATGCCAGGTGATATTGTGCGATTGACAAAAGGCAGTGTTAACTTCTGGCGAAACTGTCTCACCCTGTACTCGAGCAAAGGCGGCGATCTACAGAAGGTTGGCGAATTTTGTATGGTCTTCAATGAACATTTAAATATGAGTGAACCAAATAGTGTAATGCCAATGACTTCCCTTGGCGGCGGTCCTCCAAATAATGCTCCTATGTTAAACAATGGGACAAATAATGGTGCAGGCCGTATGAATGCTGCCCCACAAGCAGGGCAGCAGCAGCAGCAACAGCACCAACCACAGACAACAGTGCTGAACAATTCCACAGGCATTGTGAAGCAAGCACAAGGAACTCAAAATCGAATAGGTGGCAATGGTCCACCACCATCATCGCAATCTTCCTCAAACAATGATAGTCAGAAAGCAAGGATACGAGGATCAAGAGGTGGCCAACATCGCAATAGGCATAACAGATCTTAAAGATTTTGTTTTCTAAAGATCCTGCAGGGGACTGTATGTGACTGTATGAAATTTTACTGTAATCTCTAAGACTATGCGCCAATGTAATTAAATTTTTATTATTTTATCATAGTACTCTTTATTATAACATAACAATGTCTGATTGTGAGTGGTAGAACTCTTGCAGTTAGAACCATAAGTTACAGCAGAGTGCAGAATTTGAAGGTGCAAATAATATTCATAATTTAATTAAGTTAAATGAAACTAGAAGAACAAGACAAAATAAGTTATCTGATTTTATTAATACTTGTTTTAAAATTGAACTTCTTGACTTTGTTTTACATTTTACATTCTTTATTAATCACATGTTAGGAATGACATAAACGTGCATTTTACTGTTTGTTTGTCTTAAGTTAACAAATCAGCATTGGTTTCATTTAGCAATAATTACTCCTTTTGTTGATTAATTTTGTTAAACTTTAATTTGTTAAAGTCTGTTTGAGTACATGAGTTAGAAAAGGACAGATGTACAAGTTTAGTTAGATGTTGCCAAAATTGCTTTTACATTGTTGCCAATGTAAATCTAGCAACAGAGCGCATGTGCAGCATGTGCTCGGTTTTCCGAATGCGCAGTGCGACATACGATCAAGTTGTCAGCCAATTCTCTCTTCTCCACCGACCATCGAAGAGGTATGTAGTGTCCTGTTAGCACTCCTTAATTATTTAATTTGTGCAAAGAGTTTTTAATTTTGCAATAATTGGCCATGTGTAACTGAAGTGTAACTTTATTTAACGATAGTGTTTTTGTGGTGACAATGTCAAACAGGTAAACTTACATTCGTTCCTCTTGCAGGACATTGCCTTCAACGCCATTACGAAAGTTAGCATCATCCTCAATTACAAGTTACAACTAGATATCTTGAATTTTCTGCGAAGCAAGCATCAATCCAAGCATCATAAACATGTAAGTAGTGTTTTTATTCAATGTGTCATCAATTCCTGCCCATATTTTTGCATTTTTCGCCAATCCATGCAGATGCGATTATCGATTTTGTGTAATTTCTATGTTAATGGTGCGACCGCCATTTTGAAAATTTTTCGTCTGGTTTGGTTCATTGTTTCGTGTTCACGTAATATTAAATGGATCGCGTGTCTAGTTTAATACGTCATCAACGAACTCGTTCTCATTCATGTCTCTGTCTAGGTCTTTTGGTAGAAGCAATGGCACTGGTGGCAGTTCATTTCGTGGTCGTGGTGGACCAAGTGGCGGAGGTAGCGGAGGCGGTTACAGGAACGGAAGCGCTGGAGGTGCTGGTGGCGGCGGTGGATATGGAGGAGGCTCCCGCTTCCGCAGCGGTGGCGGTGGAGGCCGTTTCGGTGGCAACCAGAACAGCGGTCCACCAGGTGGCAGGTTGAGGAAGCCGAACTGGGAGACGCAAACCCTGCGTCCTTTCAAGAAGGACTTCTACGTTCCTCATATCAACGTGGCGAACCGCTCGTCGTACGAGGTCGATCAATACCGCCGCAGCAAGCAGATCACTGTCGATGGTGATACGGTGCCGAATCCAATCCAACACTTCGAGGAGGCAAACTTCCCCGACTACGTGATGAGCAACATTCGCAAGCAGGGCTACGACCAACCCACTGCCATTCAGGCCCAGGGCTGGCCCATTGCTATGAGCGGCAAGGACATGGTGGGAATTGCCCAGACTGGCTCTGGCAAGACCTTGGCGTACATTCTGCCAGCTATTGTACACATTAACAATCAGCAGCCGATCTCACGCAACGACGGCCCCATCGCCTTGGTGCTGGCACCGACACGTGAGTTGGCACAGCAAATTCAGCAAGTCGCTAACGACTTTGGCGCAAACTCCTACGTGCGCAACACGTGCATTTTCGGCGGCGCGCCAAAAGGCCCGCAGGCGCGCGACCTTGAGCGAGGCGTGGAGATCGTCATCGCGACCCCTGGCCGCTTAATCGACTTCCTGGAGAAGGGAACTACGAATCTGCAGCGCTGCACCTACCTGGTGCTCGACGAGGCCGATCGTATGTTGGACATGGGTTTCGAGCCGCAAATCCGCAAGATTATCGAACAAATTCGGCCCGACAGGCAGACACTTATGTGGAGTGCCACCTGGCCGAAGGAAGTTCGCAAGTTGGCTTCCGATTTTTTGAATGAGTACATCCAGATCAACATTGGTTCGTTGCAGTTATCTGCTAATCACAATATTTTGCAAATTGTTGATGTATGCCAGGAGCATGAGAAGGAAACAAAGTAAGTCGCAATCTTTTTACATACTACTTTTTTAATGCATCAACATGATGAGCAGTGTACATATGACCAATCTGTGAATTTGACAACCACCAAACCTCTAAGAAGAACTGATTTTACATTTCTTACTGCTTCACAGTTTTACTGTGTGTTTTCAAGTAACTAATTCTTTATGCTCTATTACAGATTGAACACATTGCTGCAGGAAATAGGCAACAACGGTGAGCCCGGCGCAAAGACGATAATTTTCGTCGAGACCAAAAAGAAAGTTGAGACCATCACGCGCAACATTCGCCGTTACGGCTGGCCAGCTGTGTGCATGCACGGTGACAAGAGCCAGCAGGAACGCGATTACGTTCTGCGTGAATTCCGCAATGGGAAATCATCGATCCTTGTTGCAACCGACGTTGCAGCGCGTGGGCTTGGTAAGTCAGCTGCACATTATCTATTCAGTTCATCCACGCAATGCAATAAATGCGTTTTGTCACTTGAACGTTTCGCGAAATTTGGGTATATAGCGATTATTATTTTTGGGTATGGCGTAATAGTAGCATAAAATGAGAAATTGGGATGTTCCAGACTGGTTTTTCTATTTTAACTAAAGCGTACTCTGTCACCACGAGATTCGAGACTTTAAATTCGACCATGTACAATGCACGCACGTGACACCGACGTTGACGGACAGAGAACAAGAGTAGAAGCGTTGGCTTGCATTTGCAATTTGATTGCGACTCCGTGCGGAGTCGTTGAGCCACGCCACGAACCAACTAACTTCAGTAACACAACAGTGATTCACGATTATTTATCAGTCTGGTTGTCCTTTTTTGTTTCAGAGGCACATGCAGGATGAGCGTAGAAAAAGTTAGCACAGTTGAAAATTGGCTAATGAATTAATACGCCTTTGTTGCGCACTCAACTTACACATGAATTTGCAAGCATTCATAAGAATGTGACTTGTGTAATTGTAGTAGGGGCGCAATTCTGTGTCTTGCGGTGCCTCTGGCTGGCTACCCCGCTGCCGATGACGGTGCGTGTAGATCAGCTGCCGAGGTAGAAGACCGATTACTGGAAGATACGCTGATACATAGACAACGGGCGAAGCTATGTACGATGGCACATGTTTGCGCTTTCGTTTCAAATCCCATTTCACCACCCTGGCCACTATTAATCAAAACCACCGCACACCTTTTTCCGATCTTTGTGAGCCCCAAAAATCCGATTCCGCATACTTCCTACTTTGCCGCCGTCATTCCCACTAAAACCACACGCAAAGTATACTTCGTGGGAATAAATGATGAGTCAAACAGATGTCATTGAAAGCCGTATTACTGTCTTCCGTGCTCGGTCCTGCAGTGGATTGACCAATGTGTAAACACGATTAAAAGATGACTTACTATTGGGATCTGCTGCAGCCAGTTGTAATGCTACTATGCCCGAGATACCCCGGTATTCTCTCATACAAATAGCCTAGCGTCTTGTGGATTCTTAATGTTCTCGAGCGCACTGGTTAGTATCTTAGATTATTTTTTTATTTAACTTATGTACTTTACGATTACTCTACATATTTTTATTGATTGATTCATTATTTCATTGCAATTTCGATTTCTCTTGCGTTTAACTACTAGTAACAACACTTTGTTGTGATTGAAATTTCTTAGATTAACAACCAACTCAATATATACCTATATTAGGCGAAATTGAATTTCATTTTTAAGTGACAAGCAAACTAGCAATGATTTCTAAATCAATTCGAATCAGTGGATGTTTTTATCGAGCCTACAATTTTAAGCTCTTAGTGGGAGAATATGTTTACATTGTTTTTGTTCTGATATAGATGTCGAAGGAATCAAATACGTCATTAACTTTGACTATCCCAACTCTTCGGAGGATTACATTCACCGTATTGGTCGTACCGGAAGATCCGACACGACCGGAACATCTTACGCCTTCTTCACACCAAACAACTTCCGGCAGGCCAAGGATTTGGTATCAGTTCTGAAGGAAGCGAATCAGGTGCGCAACTTGAACCATATTTTTAAATTACTTTTAGTACTTAAGTACATCCTCGCAATTTTGGCATGCCTTCACCTTGTTACATCAGTGAAGCATGAATGCTTTTGCGAGGTATATTAAACTGGAGAAATATGCCTTCGGTGTTCACACACTCAAAGTCTGAATCCCATCCTCAAGTTTCTCAACAGTTATATTTTAAGCAAATGGTTCATTGTCATATTGCATTGTTGTAACTTCTATAGTACAGCCTAGTAACTTGTGAATTTCTTGTAGGTTGTAAATCCAAAACTATCAGAAATGGCTGTGCGCGGAGGAGGTGGTGCTGGTTACAGTAAAAATCGCTGGGGCTATGGTAGCTTCAGAGGCAGAGAAAATAGCGGCCCACGCGCACACCATCGATTTGGTGCCAGCAACGGTGGCGGAAAATCAAATGGATTCAGCAATGGTTCATGTAAGTTTCATTAAAGTTTCTTTGAACTTTGTAATTGAACAAAATGATGAGTTGTTTACTGAAAGATCGTGATGTGTTCACACCAAACACCGTAATACCTCTAAGAAGAATGCTGATTTTACAATCATTTTAAAACAATTTTAGTGTACTCTGTGTACTCTCAAGCTAATTGGCATTTTCTTGTTGCAGCTTATTGAGAATTCCACTGATCTACTTTTAATCGCCCATGAGGATGCAGCTCTCCCTCCCATTAATTACTGTGGTGTTTCAACTGGCGAGAATGTCGAAAACTTAAATGTTCCGTATTCCGTTTGTTTTCCATGCATTCCGCGCTGCAATTTGGTAAAATACTTCTACTACTTCTTGTGGGATCATGTTTATGGTTACGTTCGTGTGTTCTTCTCAACTCCTAGATTCCAATTTAATTTATTTTAATATTACTCAATCGTGCATTTGGACACGCACTTATATTGTGGCTTCAATATACACAATATATTATAGTATTTATTAACAAATAGCGAATTTATGAACGCATTAAGAAATATTAGTATATTGTTTGATGTTCATTCTTTAAAACTTTGACAAGTTGGATACGATTATAGTACAAGTAAAACACAGCCGGCTGCGAGTGTGCATCTCGTAGCCATCATCTAGTTAAATATAACAAGAATTTGAATGAAATTAAACACTAAACAACGCACTGCATAACATTACTGGACAAAATGGGATTAATACTGATCAAGTTGCAAAATAACCTGTGATTAGAATAGATTTTTTTAAGAAATTTATCATTCTTGATAGAAATTACGTTTAGTTTATAAATCTCATACATGAAACTGTAATAAGTTCTCTATATATATGTGTATATTTAATAACAAACATTCATGATGCAAACCTTGGTTCATACGCAAGTGTGAAGGAAAAAATAAAATCGGAAGTTTTCTATAAGTCCGGATATATTTTAGGATGCGACCATCGATTCTCTTCCTATTTATTTCCGGCATGAATCTGTTCCTATGGCAATAAACAACGCTGCGACAGTCTCGAGTAGTTCCATCAAAATATGGCTTTTGCTCTTGCTAAAAAGCAGCAAAAGAAGAAGAAAAAGGTCGAATTTGTATGCCATGAGCCTGTTCGGCAATCTTTGTACGATGTGTTGGTTGGAAACATGCATTTGTTGCAAAGGGTACGTGTTATTGCAATGAATTATTTGCACATACTAAAATGCACACATTGTCAAAACGGATTCAATGAAAAAGCTATATTGTATTGAAATATGTTAATTTTAAATTTCCAGAATGTTTTTATCCATCGTATAATTTATTTTGGAAGTCATACATTCCCAACAGGCGATGTTGATAATATTGGAGTGCATTTTAAGGCCAATATTGAACATATTAATAGCACATATTGCGAAGAATATTTGACGGGCTTTTTGTTGTACTATACCAGACATTTTATACATTTATTGGATGTAAGTTTATTCATCAGAGTTGCAAACAGAATACTACAAACTAACAATTGTTTTCAGGGCTCGGAAGACAGCATTAAGAAGCATTTGGAGTATTTAATGGCAAATGAAGCATCGAAGGAAAATTTACGCTCTATTAAAGTGTTAGTTTGTTACCACAATATTAACCAGGTATTTTCCTATTTCATTGTATGAACAGCCCATTATAATTTCCTTTTTGCAGAGATTTTTACATTCGTGGATTGAAATAAGCGCGAAACCGCCGAATTTACTGCATAAAATCAAGTTCGACCTGGACGCGAAAGAAGCCCGTGCAAAAATTCTCATGTGTCTTACGAAAATCTACAAATTCGCGTATCTTCTTCGAAGTAACGAGGAGACAGCTACCGAGGAAACTCCAGTCGATGGAGGTCAAAGAAAAGTAAGCTGACCAGCATTTAAATTGAACCGTTTCTAATATTAATGTCTGTTTCGAGTTGCACTCGTCGTTCTTCGAAATCGGCGAAGAAGTTTTTGCGAATCCTCGTCAATCCTCCTTCGTGCCTGCAGTAAGTTCGATTGGCATGAGTCGTATGGATATGAGCTCGGTGACGGCATTGCATTCGATGACGCGCGGAACAAATTGCATTCCAGAGCAGCAACTCATGGATTTCCTCGTCGAGACTCCCTATTTGATGGACATACAAGATTACATGCAGCATTATGGTGCCGTGCCAATGTGCTTAACATTTAAAGGTATTCCAATAAGTACGATTATTTTTTTGCTCGTACTGAGAAGTTGTGCAATTGCAGATAAAAGTTGGCCGGTTGAGAGTGACTACATTCCGCGCAACATTTTTGAACCGGATTTCGATCCAGTCACGGATATAGCACAACCGGAAATCGACGATGTTTTAAATCTCTAAAGAACATCATCATTTTGTTCTTATTCACTTTATTTACACACCCATGAATTGACATATGTTGTAGTACTTCTTTTTTAGTTTCGGATTATCTAGGCATCCATACAAATCGTTCAGCTTCAAGCAGTCGCCCTTTGACATCGCCTTCCGTTGACCCAGTTTTGTGATATGTGGCATCTTCGAGGTGATTGTTGGTTTACCACGTGCCTTGCTGAAGTAATATCGGCCGTAGTGCATTATTGAATTGTAGTCGTACTCGAAGCTGTAGCTTGTGTTTTCTAAACTTTGTTTTTCGAAATTTGACTTGTACCCTGAAACGATAAAACTAATTCAGAACTTTTGATTATATCAAAACTTTTGCAAAAGTTTTATTGGAGGTGTTTCTATCAAACGTTAGCGATTCAAATGTAATGAAATCGAATGGTATTTCTGCAGTAACAACAGGTCAAACGAATAAATTAGAAAAACAAGGTCGAAATTTGCACACGCATACAAATTTCACACAGCAAGAGTCCTATAATTATCTTTAACGGACATCATAAAAGTACGTATTACTCACTTGGTATTATATTTTCGTAGTGTATTTTGACGAACTTGTCGCGGTCCCAGCGTGACTGCTCGTGGAAGACGCCGAGCGCGTGCATCAGTTCGTGGATTGCGCGCCCTTCAGTGCCCAGACAATTGGGCCCATTCTCATCCGGAGGTTGCAGACTAACGACTTGCGTGCCGCCATAACGACCCACATACGACCAGCAACCTTTTGGCTGCTGAATCGGCCAAATGAGCAGGTAATCTTTTGTCTTTCCGTTCCACGGGACGAACTTCACGCAGGTCATAAAATTCAGCGTGCGAATTGCCTTGTAGATGGTGACATGATCCATTGGTTCTGCCGTCAAGAAACACAACATTAACACACTTTTTCAACTTTTAAGTCGTCCCTGGTTACCGTAAAGTGGACTTATGGCGTAGGGGACAATTCCGTTCTTCCATAACTTCTCGGGGAAGACATCCCAGCGAAGACCGACGCGCCAATAGTTATAGACCTCATTGGTCATGGCCATGTCCCCTTGGAAGAGTCCCGGTGAGACTTCCGGGTCCGGATCGTCGAGTGGTTCCTCAATGGCTGTGTCGTTGGAGTCGCGCACTAAAATTGCACGGGGTGAGAAACTAGAAAGCTTTCATTTACGATTACGACTCTATTGTCATTGCGACTTACTAACGTCCGGCGTGGGCGGATGCATAACGTCCGGGACTTCGGGCAAAACGTAGCGCGCCTCGGACGCGAGTCGCGTCAGGAGAACAATCGAAACGAACACAATGCTGCGAGATTTATCTGTTCGCTGCCGATGCATTTTCTGTGGCGGTTGCGCGTACGCAAAGCAATCGAGCTGCCTTATAGAAATTTAACACACTTACCGATTGAAACGACTTTGCTTTGCGCCAGAGAACAAACACTAAAACCAAACAACTTGTAGGCCGGCCAGGCAGCTACTTAGTGGACGGATGGCAGATGCTCGCATCACGTTCGGTTCGTGATGCGCGTCGAAAGAAAGTTATTGGCGCGATTTCCTTCTCTATATTAATGTTGGGCATGTGTGAACGTGCGATGAATAGTTCGCGGCCAAAATAAGGCAAGAAGCAAGTGCATTCTTTGGTTGAATAAGCGCGCAGCAAATCGCATCTACCAGGAAAAAATGCGCTTCGAAAAAAAAAACGCAAACTATTCCTGACAACAAGTAAAAACGTGCTAATTGTGCGGCTGGAAGTACAGTTTTCGCACTTTCTAATCAGCTACTTTAGCTGATTGAATGAGCTCCTCATTGCCTCTTGTGTTAATGTCGTTACGCATAAAATATTACACTCGCGTGTCGCTTCTTCCTCATTGTTTCTCATCAATCCATAAGTTATTCTCTACTTCTTGCAATTAGTTCAGTTTAGTGCGCGCTCAACCCGCTTTGCTAGCGCGCTGATAAAAACAGGAAACTTTCATTTTTATTGCCAGCTTTGGCGAAAATTGGCGAGCGCGAAAGAGCAAAGGCATTTCTCTATCTAAAAAAAGAATGAGGTGTGTTTCACTGATATCGTTGCTGGCTGCTGTTGTTGTCGGAGCTGGCCAAGATTACAGTTATATTGATGAACTCGATGAACCAGGCGAACAAGAACAACTAGCAGCAGCTTATAACGAGAAAAGAGCGTCATAAATAATCCAGAACTAGTTTATTCTATTCAAATGAGAAGCAAAATGTTTTATGGTACAAAAAAATCATTGCTATGGCGTAATTTGGGAATTCCGATTGCCCCAGATTCGTTCAAATGCCAACTGTCGATCAACTTTCAACAAATTACTAGATATCGGGAATTGATTACGAGCCATATCAAATCTAATTGAAAGCTAGGACAATAAGGGTGTAATGGGCTATTTAAGAAACCGTTAAGTCATCATCGTTTATGAAAGAGTAAATCAATAAATTGCGCTTGAATTGGTGCAGAATTCCATGAAGTAAATGGAACAACTACTGGCTTAGTGACTAATTAGAAATATGCCGCAGTAATTTGAATAATATGAACTTGTTCTTGCACGCAACATCATATCATACAATGAATTCCCATGGCAGCCAGAATAAGTATGCCGACATACATATCATTTATCACTGCGTTGCGCGTTTTTGGCAAATATAAGAAAATATCAGCGCAACAACGCTTGAAAATGGAACGCGTGGAATCTGGGCCATTCACCCTGTGCGCACTGTTTGTATTCTGGGTTTGTTATAGCGACAACGATTGATCAAACGGGCCTCTTTTACATGCCTGGCCAATAGTGAACGCGCGGGCGGTCGTGGAAACGTGGAAATTACGAAAAAAAAGTGCGCGTTTCGACCGCAACGACAAAGCACGTCTGGACTCACCAGTTGATGTCGATCGCGCGCCAGTCGAGTCAAACAATTTGACCAACGTGCCATAAAAGCGTTAGAGTTTTAGGTAAACTTAAACCAGCCAATCTAACTAACCCGTTGTATATTTGATCGTAGCGCCCATTTTTCGTACTTTTTTGTTTTGTTTGTTTGTTGAGCCAGAAGAAAAAAACAGTGAATGATAGTTTTGATTGTTTCGTTTGTCTTTATCATTTTATCCAATCGATGTGCTCGTATACAAGTTGCATGGTATCCGCTTCCAATTTGCAAAAAGTTTTAAATGTCTACAATTTACTGCCATCATCCATCATCGGTTCAAAGTCTCATCGAACGCAAGAAGCAGCAGTGGGCGCGCGAAAGAGGCAATTATAATACGTGCAAGCGTTCCGAACGCGTTATTAATGTTTGCCTTTTTTGTGTTTGCAGAAGAATTGGCAGGCCTCAGTGAAAATGCACCTTGGGGGTCGCGCGATTCCCTTCAACTCTATGATCGACCCTATATAAAGTAAGGACAAAGTTCAGTATTTTGTTGCCATTGTTGTTGCAGGTCACTCACATTAATTCGTGCATGCACAAAGCTTAATTGTATAATGCACTAATGTCATTATCAATGTCCTCTTTTATTGTGTCGCACGTTTCAAGCATTAATTATTGATCCCATGTTTGTAGCATTGAAACATGGAGTTTGAAGATGTAGGCGTACGCATTTTGACGAGTTGCTGAAACTTATTGAAAATGCGTTCACCTGCTCAACGGCTTTTTTGTTGTTAGTTCGGTCAATGTTCCCTCACACGCCAAACTAAGTTCATTGCCTTATTTCCGGCTGAAAAGCAATCTAAAATTGGATGGAAGACACAAAGCATTTATTATTCATCCAAGCGCAATCAACTTTCTTCGCGAAGGTTCCCACAAACTGCCGATGTATCGATTTTCCATAGAATTAATTGCATGTGAATCACGATAATGATTTCATATGCTGATGGTGACTCAATGATCCTTCTTTCAGGACGCGTTATGTTACGAAATACCAAAAGGAGAACGAGTACCTGCGCCGCGACTCATCCTACTCGACCGCATCCGCATCCAGTGCCACTTCCGGTACGCCACGACGCCAGCCCGCCTCCTTCGGCGGATACAGCCACCCGCACGCCCACAGCCTGCCGCCATTGCATAAAAACCAGCACTTTACTTACACGCCAGACGAGAAATCTGATAAGGAGATGGGCGGCGAGACGTCAGGATATGGCAGCGACAACCCGCAGCACTCTCCGCGGCATATTCCACCGGCTGGCGGAGGTGGCCACACGAACGTTTGGACCGCTCCAGCACCGCCGTCTGCAACGCTGGCCCAGCAGCCGCACCAACTCGTCGTTGGCGCTCACAACCACGCCAACGCCAGTAACAATAACGGCTACGAGTCGTCCTCCAGCGGGGGCCGCGAAGACCGCCTCAAATGGGGCCGCTACTGGGACGGCGCCAAGGAGGCGATTCCTCCTGCAGGCGATCCGACGCCCGGATGGGTCAAGAGAGGTCTAGAACGCGCCACCGAGCTCGTTGTAAATAATAGTTCACCAGCTGAATCGCCCGAGCAAACTTACGGTGATCGCCCGTGCACCAGCTCCAGCACTAATACTAATAAGTAATATCTCATTCTCCAATTTAGTACGCTTTAGGGGAACTTTATAGTTATCGAATATTGTTGCAGATGCTACATTCGCGGGCAAAACGTACCCGTTGAGCCCGCCGAGCTGGCTGAACGAGAACGACGTCGACAAATTGCTCTGGCGCACCAGGAAGCCATCCGGCAGCAGCTGGAGGAGCGCGAAAAGCGACGCCAAGAAGAGCGCGCTCGTCGTCTTCGCGAAGAGTACGAAGAGGAGCGCCGCATCGCGCACGAACAGCAGATTGAACGGCAACGACATGAGGAACAGGAACGGATGCGTTTCGAGAAAGAGGAGCGTGATCGGAAGCGCAAGGAAGCGCTTCGCGAAGCCATCGAGATCGCCGAGAAGGAAGCCAAGGAGGAGAAGCTAAAACAACGCCTCATGCGACAGAATCAACTCAGTTGTCTCGTACAACAAGAGAAAACTATAGATAAAGATATTAAAACGAAGAAGAATGAAAAACTTCAAGAAGAGGACCACAAAGAATTTGTTTCTCATTCGGAGAAAATCGATTCCAATAAAGAAGAGATGCATACGAATTCAAAGCGCATTAGCAAAGATGAAGAAAAATCGATACTCAATGACCAGCCGTTGGTTTCAACTGTTTCAACGGTTTCAACGGTCCAGGAAATGAAGACACTATCAAGTAGTGATAGTGAAGCGTCGATGCCGTCTTCAGCGATGCATTCTCTACAGTCTCTGCCTGTAATGGCGACGACGCAGGAGAATTTGGCGGTTGTTCTGCAAAATCCGTTGGCAGAAAGTTTTCAAAACGTGCAATTTGTACTCATTCCCTCGTTGTCTTCGTTGCCGATGTCCATCACGACCGCGGTGCAAACGAATTCAATGCCAAATGCATCAACGAGTCGAACGGAAAATCGCATTTTGACTCCCACACAATATCGCAACAAGAAACAAACGTGCGATAGCAGCACGCAAACGGATTTTGTCGATTACCGAAAAGAGTTATGCGAACGTCTGGGTAGCATTGAAATCTACGAAGGGATACGCAGCCGAAAAGGACGGCGTTCCCGCAGTGAAATGCGCGACATGGAACCCCAAGAACGGCCCAAATGGGGCGTCAATCGACCTCCAACGAGATATCTTAAGCAGAGCGAAAAGGATCCGTTGTATCAACGGCGGAAGTTGCGTCAGAAAATGCGCTTGAGTAAAACCTACGATGACAAGCGCTATTCGAGCGATGATAGTACCGGAAGTCCTCGCTCTTATCGCAAAAAACGCGGGGTATGGCGAAAAGACGATAGCCTTTATGGAGAAAACGTTCGAGTTTACCAGACTGAAATTATCCCGTTGGAATCCGATAAGGATCGGATTTACTTCCGGGCAAAACCGCACTATCCCTGTTGCTGCAGATGCATTGGATGTGGTCCAGGACCGGAAGCGAATCGTGTGGACATACTTAAAGTAGAAACGCCACGAGAACTGCGCGAAAAGTTGCCCGTCTGCAATAATAATGCGGCAACAACTTGCGCTGCTGGCGAAAATGGCGTTCTGGATAAGTTGACATCAATTCATAACGATATCATGTCGCGGGATCATTGGGAGGAGCGCAACCAAATCTTATGTTCGCCAAGTAGGAATTCTTAAAGCGATTTTTGTTTACTGGGCGTTGCTACCAATGTTTCATCGATGCCCAATGAGAAGACTGATTTAATGATTTTGTAGCATTCAAGCATGGATGACTTCCTCACGAAGAAGCGCGACTCCGGTCCGGTGTTGGATTTCAGCAAGGTGGAGGTGAACAGCAAGGAGGACTTCCGGCAGATATTCGATCGCGTTCCGGACTTTAAGATGAAGGCCGAGAAGGTGCGCGCCGAGGACGCCAAGGTGCGCGATAATGTGCGCAAAATGAAGTTCAAGACGGGAAAGAAGGACTTTAAAGCGCTCAAAGAGGCGTATGCCTTCAAGGATCCAACACCCGAGGAAATGAAAGGCTTGAAAATGGACGAGCTTGCTAAGGTACCGATTGATTGGAAGATGTTGACGAGCGTACGTCCTAAAATTAAATTGGACGAGGATTTCTACTCCAGGTAGTTTTCAAGGAACTTTTCAGACTAACGCTTTTTCTAATCGTTTTTTTTTCTTTCTTTCTTTCAAGAATGGTGGAGCTAAAGAAAGCAGAACTAAAGACTCAAGCGTTTGACAAACGGTCGATGATACGCGACCCCCAGGTCAGACGGGTCAAGAGCAAATCCGGCGCAATTGAATATCGACCGATCAATTGCCACGAATGCATGGAAGATTTCTGCACTGGTATCGTGTGCCACAAACACACCATCGATTCGTACTAAAATAACTGCTTTCTAATAGGTTCAACTTGTACGCAATTAACATACGATTGCTTCACAAGAATTTCCGAAGAACCAGTTGAACCATCCAGCAAGGTGATTTCCATCGATCTGGGTACCAAGAAGGCGCGCAAGGGCAAATGCAGGAAAGGCAAAAAGAAAGGTAAGCTGAAAGAACATAAATCTTTAGTTGCCAAGAGAAAACGGTCGAAATCGCCAAGGAAAAAGAAACTTTAATTAGCTATAAGGGCGATGGCAGGTTTCTGGTGTCAAAATGAAGCGATGTAAATAAACGATCGTTTTTTAAAATATATTTTTATAAATGGTCCCCAAAATGATAATCGTAACAATCCGCAGACCGCTATTTACATGCATCGTGAATGATTCATTATTGTTATTATTTTGCAATTGGTTTCTTCATGATTACTTCATTTACTTATCATCATAGATGGCTTATGTATAAATATTTTTTTGTTATTTTCATATTCTTTTTACAAATACCCAGAGATATATTATGTATTGGTATTTTCTAATCTTATTTACACAAATCGCAGTTCAGTATTCTTACATCCATTGCCATACACTCAGCAAACATTCATTCCATTAATATTTTTAACTTTCGTTTAAAAAACTTGACTTCTCAACTTCGTAAAAGCGCGAAATCGATTCTTATTTCAAACACACAAATAATATAAAAGAGCAACGACAAGTTAAAATTGTAAATAAAAACAAAAAAAAATAGAGCTACAAAAAGGTGACATTAAAAAATATCGATAAATGCTAACTAACATTTTGCAGGCAAATCAAAAAGTGCATATTGCAAACGCGTTCGTTTCTCAATATGGATTGTTTCGTTATGATGCTTTGATATTACCTCCTTATTAATTCTATTCATATGTACACTCGTATTTCGTATCATAGCTATCTAAAATTATTTATGGTGCATAGCTTTTAGTTATCATAAATAGTTGTTGGCAATTTGCTACTGTCGCTTCGTATTGTTCGATCTTCCTTCTAATGTACGCGGGTAAACATTTACATGATAAACAAAATCAATGCGTAGTTTTCCTAGCGTGGTATAAGTAAATATACTATTGTACGAGAAGATTCAAGAACAAAACTTGTGAGCTTTAACTGCCATTTTATGTCTTTCAAAATCATTGGCATTAACGCATACTGGTTGGCTTGCTTCTGGAAGACTGATTATCTGCACACATTACTCTCATTAGTAGACTTTCGTTATGTTCAATTTATACGCAACGATTAGCAGTTAACTTATAGATAATTGTTGTTGTGAATTATAAGGCCATTCAACATGTTTCGTTCTATACGATTCAGAGATTTTTAGTACAAAAACAAAAGAGTACGAATTTCACACAATCATTTACGAGTACTTTTGATATAAATTGGCACTGAGAAATTGTTATTGGCATGTACTTTCTGCGTTTCCCCATCTACTTCTGTTCGTGTGTGTAACTAAGGCTTTCAAAGCGCTCTCGTTACAATTAAATAAGTCGATAGATATCATTTATGGTTTGCATACAAATATCAATTAATTTAGTGTTATCAGTTGAACTATTAACGATTACTTTGTAATTCGTAGTGGAATGCAGTTATTTTTAGCCCTTTGATCATTGCTTAGACATTTTCCATTGTATGTTAGGCTTATCTCTAATTCTATATGAATGATAAGATTCTCTGCTGTTGTTATAATTATGTTAGGCGCGCTCTGTCGCAGGCATTCTAACCGAAATTTTAATTATGTATGATGGTGAACTGATTTACTATCTTTCTGCTAATAAGTGTGAAATGCCGTAGCAACGGGATATCAGCATCGATGAGCAACTGATGATTGTTTCACTTAGATCCGTCGCCCCTTCTAGAAGGCTTCATTAATTGTCCCGCCTCGCTTTCTTCTTGCTCTTCTTCGCTTTTGGTTCCGTCCATGTGTCTGAAATAATACACATCAGAAAATTAGCGGATAGTTACAATTCAAATTGAATAGACAAATGTGTGATGATGCTCACCTCCTAGTTCATCGAAGACAGGCGCGTTTTCAGTTTTCTTTGGAGCTGTGGAAGTCTCCTTCTTTGTTTCTTTGGCAACTTCAGCCTCCTTCACAACCTCCACTTTCTCCTCTGCCTCCTTCTTGGCCTTCTTCTCCTTCTTCTTGACGTCCTTCTCCTTCTTCTCTTCAATAACAGGTACAATCTCTTCAACAACCTTAATCTCCTCCTCAGTAGCCTCCACCTTCAGCACTTCAGCTTCCTTGTTCTCCTTCTGCTTGTTCTTTTCGCGCAATTCTTTGTTCACGACTTCCTTGGCGAGCTTATCAATTTCGGCGATCTTCTCGGCCTTCTTGTCCTTTTGCTTCTTTTCCTTCTTGATGGGGCTGTCTAACTTCTTCTTCTTGTCAGCCTTGGTGGGAACAGTCTCCCAATCACCTTCATCATAGTCCAAGGGCTTCTCATTGGCAACCTTCTTGTTCTTCTTGTTTTTCAATTCCTCCACAGTTTCACTCTTCTTCTTGATCACCTCATTTTTCTTGTTTTTCTCTGCTTGTGGCTTATTGGACTCCTGCTTCTTGTTTTTAGCCTGCTTGTTGGGGGTGTCCGGGGCAGCATCTTTGGTCGGCGTCGACTTCTTCTGCTCCTTCACGGGCGACTTCTCCGCAGCCTTCGTCGTATCGCTCACCACATGTCCGTTCTGTGTTGTTGTTTTCTGTGAAATAGTCAAGTATGAGTGACAAAGCTGAACGAGAGAACAACGTTCGTTAATTAGCGGTTGCGGCTAGGAATAGACGCTGCCGGGTAAACCGTGCCTTGAATACGAAAATAATTGCGAGATTACTATAAGCGAGGAGTTATTTATAAAGGATTTCAGATCGGAAAATAGCGGAAGAAACATATGGTGGACCTGACACTGAACGCAGACTCGGTCCGCGCGCGGTAACCCACTTTTCTAACAATAGGCATTTGCGAATTGCTTCAGATTGTGGGACATGCCACGCAGGACCTTTTCGGCAATACCTTTTCCTTGGACTTCTTCTTCTTGCTGCTGGACTTGCGATCGTCGCCGACGCTTGCTGCGGCTAATTTGTCGTAAGGTGGTTGCTTGGAGCTGCGAATCGCAAACGTGAACAACAATCCTCCGAGCACTATCACCAACACGGGGATTAACAATACAGCCAACTTGTTATTTATCAATTCGGCGACGAGCTCCATTGTTGCGTTGCGATGCTACCGACGAATTAGATCAACTACCGTAGCACCCGTATTGGACGCAATTGCAAAGAGAGAACCGTGTGTGATTGTGGACGAAACGTACCGCGACAACTTGGAGTCGTTGGACGAATTTTGGTGACGCGGCCGTGACGTAAACATACAATAGAACACGCAAACAAATATGTTGGTGCTCGTGCCGCGTTTGCTTTTCTCGCGGTGGGGGAGTAAAGTAGTACATTACTCCCTCCAAGGCTTTTCTTTTCAAATGACAATTTTACAGTAAACTGTAATTACTTAATTGGAAGCCAATGTGGCGCCCTCAACGGTTTTTGAGGTAATAAGTTCGCAAATTTAAGTTTTTTTCTGATAATTGCTTATTAATTAATTTGTGTTGTGTGATTGTTTATAACAGAGAGATCAACATACGATTGGTATTTGGCACAATCGTTTTTAATATAATAATTAAGGTAAATGACTAGTCACAATTAACTTTACATGTAAATTAAATTAATAATATGTTGAATAGTGATGATAAGCACTAGGATTAGGCGATGTGACGTGCGGTCTTGGAGGCAATGCAGTGGGATGATAAGCACTTGGAGACACTGAATAGCCTGTGTAAGACACTGGGGACAAACTCCCATTGCCCAATAATCGCGTTTCATCTTGGAGTATTCGCTGCTCGTTGCCCAGCAATCGATTGCCGCCTAATTGTTCATTGCTCAGCAACCTGTTGGTTGTGTGATCCGAGAGTATCCTGTTGCTCATATCCGATATGAGTCCGTGACGCGGCGTCAGTTCTCCAGGCAACAAACGCGTTTGATCAAGACTCAGTCGTGACGTTTGCAAAGTGTGTTCACTCAACAAGCGTGAATTGGCGATCTGCGAGCGCAAACTCAAATCAACACTATGTCGTCCAGGCGGTGCCAGGTCCAAGGAAACACGAAGAATATCGGGATGCGTATACGCAGGAGGAGGCGGACTGTAATTTATGCGGAGATCCACACTTGGCCGATCGACCTCCGTGTAAAGGTGATGGTAACGATTTAGATTCGGATAATTATGATAGCTACGAGCCGACATGTCCAATCCTTGTAATTCCGAAGGATTTATGATCAATGGTTCGAAGTTCCGGTCGCTTCGGAAGTCTTCGATGAGGCTTTCGTACGTTTTCCGCTCGATGTTGCTCCTTAGCGCGTCCAAATTGTCGAGATCATAGCTTTTGATGCGGAAGTCGTCCTCATAGGCAGTTCGCCTCAGATCGTCCATCTCGTAGGGTTTTCGAAGATCCAGATCCAAATCGAACTTGCTTCTCAGATCAGTCACGTTTGGTCGCATCGAGAGATCCATGTCATTGTCCTTAACGCTCTTGTCGTCCATTTCATCAAAATCTTTCAGTTCGTTTTCCAAGTTGTCGTTGTCCACGTTACCGTTCAAACTGAACTTGTTGGTATCATCTTCGTTGTCAATGAGGTAATTTTTGCGCGCTTCGTTTACGTCCACCTCAGACAACTTTCGAGACGTATCTTTGCGCAGGAAACTAGAGTCAAACGCGTAATGCGATTTGTAGATAGACAGATCTAGCTGAATGCCGTCTCTATCTGTGAACTTATCTGCATGTAGCGAGAGATTTTGTACGCCAATGCCGTTGCTGTCGTCAGATTCATTCACGTTGTTACCGAAATCGTACCGAGGGGGGCTTGGCGAAGGCGCTTTTTGGTGGTACACCTGAGCAGGCAGGTTTTGCATATTCTGCGGGGACGTGGTGATGTAATCACGGAAGTTACTTCTTGGTGAGGTCGCCGGTGTAAAGCCCTCTTGATGGAACGTGGAGTAATCGATGGTTTGCGAGTGTCGCAGCTCATCATTGATATCATCGGTCACAGAGATCTGCTCGTTGACTGAGGGGCTAATCAGATTGATATCGCGCGATTCGACGACATCGGCCGGCTGATTGTACGTGACATCTGCGAGTGCATCCGTGTCATGAACATTCGACAAGGTATACAGATTGTTGACGATGGAATCCGGACAGTTTGGTGTGGTAGATACGTCGATATCAATGTTCGGTTCGCTGCACACAGAATCAAGGGCAGCTTCCACGAGAAGGCTGGCGTTCGTTGCTTCCTGTCGGCCGAAGCCGATATTCACTTTGGGAACTTCATCAAATTGATTGGAGGTTTGTTCACCAATCCATTTCTTGCTGCCCTTCGATAGTATCTTCATATTAGGCGAGTTATATGAATCAATAGTTGCTGGTGCTTCAGAATTTGACGACTCATTTGCTTCCACCATTGGCGAGGTATGTATCTCTTGGTCTTTTGGCGCTTCCACGTTGCTTTCGATCTTCACGTTTTCAACATCCTTCTCCTCACTTGGCTGCTCTTCAGTCTCTTCAAGTTTATCGTGTGGGATGCCGTCATTCAGTTCATCGTCAACGCCACTGTATGCTTCAAATGTGTAGTCAACACTGCGTTCGATTTTCGGCATCATATCTTCGGTAAAACTGTGTACTTTTTTGTAGTGAAATTGTAGACATTGTTTTGTTGTAAACGCCGCATTGCAATTGCTTTGATTGCACCTAAAATACACTTTAATTAGCAACGTATTTTCACATCATAATGTTTTGTACCATTTTCGATTAGATTACCTGAATGGTTTGATTCCGCTATGAGTGAGCATGTGGATCTTTAAGTTGGATTTATTCTGGAAAGTTTTACCACATTTACTGCATGCACAGGAACCATCCATTTGCTTTTGGTGAACTTCTTTGAAATGCCGCTGAAGAGCAGCCCGCGAGCCCAAAATCTTCAGGCAATTTTTGCACTGGAATTCTTTGAGTACTTCCGACATATCTGAAGGCAAAGTATTAATTATGTAACAGACGTATTACGAAATAGTGCGTACCACTGTGCATACGTTTGATGTGCACCTTCAGTTTCTGTGGCTGACAGAATTTCCGCCCACAGAAATCGCACAACGGCCGCGCTCGATGGGGATTTGCTGAACAACCGTAAGTTCGATGCATTTCCAAGTAGTTGAGCCGAAGAAAAAACTAAAGGTTAAAAGAAATCGTCAATATATTAGTGGTAAATGAAGTACTAAATCACCTTTTTGCAAAACTGGCATTGATATGCGCCTTGCCCGTTGTGTAATTCACTTGCATGCTTCATGATGTTCTCCTTGCCCATTACCGCTGCTCCACAAATCTTGCAATGGTATTTCCTAATTGTAAGACTGAATCGCACATCATGAAATACCGAACAATGAATTCGATAATAGAGATGATGTTGGAATGTCATATTACAGCCACCACAGCCTGGAACACATCACCATTAGAATGCAAATGAAACGTTCCACAGAGGTCCACCTACTTGTTTTTTCCATTTTCTTCTTGTTTCCATTGCTGTCAACCTGCCAATAGAGCAGCTCCTCACCCTTTCTCACATTTTGTGTTGTGACAAAAACCAGAGATTTATTTTTGTTCATAACTATCACATTTCTCTCGTTTCGGGAAGGAGCCGGTCGCAGATAACGTAACCAATTGCTGGATTTTTCATCCTCTGTATTGAAATACAGGCGCTCCGATTCGCTTTGAACCAGTTCAAACATGAAACGCATATTGCAATCTTCAGCTACATCCACTTCCTTAATACCTGGTGCTACTAGTGGTCCAAACTGTGAATATTCTAATATATCTTGTGCAGCATAAACAGTCAGTCCATGTTCTGTATTTGATTCCTCAAGTTTCAGACTGGTGGGTAGTGAGAGTATAGCATATGACTGACCATCTTTAATAGATTCCTTATCAATTGCATCCTTGATAAGCACTTTAGGAGAACCAAATGGACACATTGTTTGTTGATGCTGAAGTTCACATATTGAACATTGTGTGTTTCTATGTTCAATTAATGGAAGCACTTCTGCAGTAACTGGATTATCTTGATTCAGATGCTCAGGTACTTTCCTGATGTCATTTATACTGTCTTTCAGCTTTACTTTCTTTAGTTTTTCAGATGGTATCTCTGAATTAGTTGCTACAACTGCAGTAACATCACTTTCAGCTAACTGAATTTGCCTGCAATCAGCTGAAACCACTGTTTCTTTGATTGAATCTGGCTTCTTCTGAAAAATGATTAATTCATTAGAAATATTAACCATTAAACTTGGTTTAGCAACAGGTGTAACATTCTTGTTTCTTGGCAAAATGGTTGATATATTTGCATCAGAATCACTAGATTTGAGAGAATCTTCTCCAAGTTTATGCTTCCTCTTGATTATTGCTTTATGTTTATCATTGGTCTTGAATTTTCCTTCTGCTGCTGTTACCTTTTTGGCAATTGTCTGATTGTTACCTTGATGGTCATCTTTGTGATTGGAATTCTCTTTGTACAACTTTGACTCACTTCTGTAAAATTGGCAGCCAATTGGTAAATGCTAATGGTACTAAATGTATACTCACTTGATCAAATATTTTGCTGCTAAATCAAGCAACAATTTTACAAATTGTTCATCAGTGCAACCAGCAGCTACAATCCTTTTAATTTGTTTCCAACGAACAATGTTAGATGTTCCAATGAGAGTGCAAAGAGATAATTGATCAGGCCCAGGACCATTGTTGGGTTTGCATTTTTTTGGCATAATGCAACCGTTTTTCTAGTCTTTCTAAAGTTGTTGAACACATTGTTGTCTTTCCATTTAAGAATTTACCGAGAAAATTCGCAGATCATTACCGTTTACACAGCTATTTATCATAGGAAGCAGGCGGCTATGGAATTGTGCGTTCCACGGACAGGAAAAAATAATTGAATCATCAGCGCCCCCAATGAGATGTGATTATTCATTTTGCTACAATGACGAGGGTGACGCTACGTCTCTATCTATGTAAAATATTTTATGGGAGATTGCCGTGACTGCATGGGTTTTTTACGTGTAACAGATGCATACGCCAAAGGTATTGTACAAATAATTCATCCCTTATTATTTAATAATAATTCCCTTACAATTCAATACAGAACCTGCAGATGTTGATGGAATCTTCTTCACATGTTGGAGAAACTTTATACACTTTATGCAACTTTTGGAGATCATGCATTGGATTCCACATGATGTGTGCAACAGCCAGCTGTAGGTGCATAAGATATTCCAATAACAATGCATTCCTACATATTTAATATGTATGTGATTAAATAACTCATTACTTTTATTGTTACAGAACCTGCAAGCATTATTGCACTCATTATCTCATGTTGGAGAGTCTTCAATGTAGCACATTTGGAACACACATGATGTGTACAATGGCCGAAGCTGCTTAAGGTATTGTATAATCAATTCATTCCTATATATTCAGTATGTGAACAAATACATCAGTATTTTAAATATTGCAGAATCTGCTAGTATTTTTGCAGTCATCATCACATGTTTGGAGGGATTGAAAGTAACATAAGGCATTTTCCATGGGTTTGCACATGATGTGCATCATGGCTGCAGGTGCTTAAGGTTGTGTATAATCAATTCATTCCTGTTTATTTACTATGTATTTTTATATAACTCATTATTTTAATTATTGCAGAATCTGCTAGTAATATTGCATTCATCATCACATGTTTGAAGAGACTGCAAGGAACATAAAACCTTATGCATGGGTTTGCATACAATGTACTTAATGGCTGCAGTTGCTTAATCAATTCATTCCTACATATTCAGTATGTGAACAAGTAACTCATTATTTTAATTATTGCAGAATCTGCTAGTATTTTTGCAGTCATCATCAAATGTTTGGAGGGACTGCAAGTAACATAAGACATTTTGCATGTGTTTGCATATGATTTGCATGATGGCTGCAGTTGCTCAGGGTATAGTATAATCAATTTATTCCTATATATTTAGTATGTGAACCAATAACTCATTATTTTACTTATTGCAGAATCTGGTAGTATTCTTGCAGTCATGGTAACATATTTGGAATGACTTCAAGCAACATAGGATATTTTGCATGGGTTTGCATATGATTTGCATAATGGCTGCAGTTGCTCAGGGTATTGTATAATCAATTTATTTCTATAAATTTGGTATGTGAACAAATAACTCATTATTTTACTTATTGCAGAATTTGGTAGTATTTTTGCAATCATCATCACATGTTTGGAGGGATCTCATAGATTTTGCATGGGTTTGCATATGATGTGCATAATGGCTATAGTTGCTTAAGGTATTGTATAATCAATTCATTCTTATATATTCAGGATGTGAACAAATTACTCATTATTTTAATTATTGCAGAACCCATATTATTGCACTCATCATCATATGTTGGAGGGGCTTCAAGCAACATAGGACATTTTGCTTGGGTTTGCATATGATACACATAATGGCTGCAACTGCTTAAGGTATTGTTTAAAGTTTTATACTATAAACTGTTGGAGGGGTGCAAAATATCCCATTTGCATTGGTTTGCATTACAGGGTATGCGTTACAGTTTGATTTATTTTTTTGCCCGGAAGTATGCCTTTTGCGCGTGATAATTTACTACAGTTGCAATTTCTTGTGCAGTTCCGTCCATTTTTGCTTGTATTTCTTAAACCAATTTTCCGATGGTTTTGATTCAAAATTATGCTAATGGCCAATTAAATCCTCTATCGTTCGCGACATAGTTTGATTTAATTTTTCGCCGGCAAATGTATTTTTTTTCCGGTTTTAATTTGAAAAGTTGCCATTTTTTTGTTCAGTTCTGTATATTTTAGCTTATATTACCCAAACCAATAGTCCGATCGTTATGATTAAAAATTAGGCTTATAGGCATTTAAATTCTCTATCGTTCCCGTTATAGTTTGATTTAATTTTCCTCCGGGAAATGTAGTTTTTTTCGGTTTTAATTTGGAAAAGTTGCCTTTTTTGTTCAGTTCTATACATTTTTGCTTATATTTTCCAAACCAAT